>JAHQCQ010013574.1:231767-287951 GCA_023539305.1 Ilex asprella
GGAGTATCGATTAGTATGGAGGTTACATTTTGCATAGAAACATTAAATGAAGCTATTGAAAAATATGGTCGACCTGAAATATTTAATACAGACCAAGGCAGTCAGTTTACCAGTGATGCATTTATTGATGTATTGAAATCAAATGACATCCAAATCAGCATGGATGGTAAAGGTCGATGGGTTGATAATGTGATGGTTGAACGATTATGGCGGAGCGTTAAATATGAAGAGGTGTATCTCAAAGCCTACAGCAATGTTTTGGATGCGAAGAAGCAATTAAACGCATATTTTGAATTTTATAATTTGAAACGACCTCATTCGAGTCTGGACAAAATGACTCCAGATGAGTTTTACTATGACCAGCTACCACAACAAAATAAGGTAGCTTAACTAGAGCAGAGTATCACTTATAAATAAGCTTTTAGTTGTTCAAACATGTGGGACCACCTCTATAGTTTCAGGCTATCAGCATTGTTATAGTGACGCTGATTCCAAAAATTTAAAAGATTTTAATAATAGACTACAAATAGAAAAAGAAAACGCAATTAGTTTACTATTCCAAGGGTTAGGGATAGATATTAAGACAATACATCCCCAATATATGAAATTCTTGTTAGATAGCAACTAAGAACAATTCTAAGATTTATTCAGTGAGCTATTCAGCGTTACTCGGCTTACTCCAAAATGTTTTGCTACCTCTGTTTTAGTAATTTGAGGATCTCGTAACATAGCTTGGGCCTTTTTAATATCTTTTTTAGACATGGATGGTTTGCGCCCACCTTTACGTCCTCTTGCTCTCGCTGCATCTAAACCTGCTATGGTACGTTCACGAATTAAACTATGCTCAAATTCAGCTAATGCTCCAAAAATATGGAACACTAGCCTGCCAGTAGCAGAGGTGGTATCAATTGCCTCTGTAAGCGATTTAAAGCCTATCTCACGCTGATTTAAGTCAGTAATAATCTCGACTAAATCTTTTAATGAACGGGCAAGGCGATCAAGTTTCCAAACAACCAGAACATCACCTTTTCTTAGAGCTTTCAAGCAACTTATCAATTCAGGACGATCCTTAGTTTTTCCTGTTATCTTTTCCTGAAAAATTTGTTCACAGTCTGCCTTCTGGAGTGCATCTAATTGTGAATCTAGATTTTGGTCATGTGTACTGACCCGAGCATATCCAATAATCATAATAAAACGTACCTAAACTTTACATAGATTTATTATCGCAATTTCTTTACGTTATTTTGAATAAGAAATGTAATTCTAGGATCATGTTTTAAATGTAAAGAAAACGACCATTTAATTAACACTAATTTTATGGAGGTGTCTTTGTGACATATTAGTCGTATTGTGCAGTAAGTAGTTTTGTTAAATTTACAATAAAAAAATTGACAAAATACTTTACGTTTTACTATAATTAATTGTAATATAAGAATATATTTATTTTTAGTATATATATCCGTTTTAATTGATAAAAACGGTCAAGCTTTATCAAAACCCTTTGTGAAAACAAAGGGTTTTTTTATGAATCTCATGATTTGGTTTTAGACAATCACTTTTTCGCAGAAACCCACATGGTAATCACAGCTTTAAACACCAGATTATTTTGTGTGTCTTTGACCTCCACATTGACCAAATAATCACTGCCTTGATTCCACTGAAAATTGCGCTCAACAGGCGTGGCAATCGCAATTAAATCAGTTTCAGCCTTCTTTAGATATTCAACTGTCATCCCTTTGGGAATCCAACGATGCGTGGAAGGTACGGTTACATCGGTCATGGTTCCACCAGCAAGTTCAGCCATATTGCACATGGCAATTGCATGGACTGTACCAATATGATTGAGTACAGCACGGTGTTTTTTAATTTTAATTTCAGCATAATTCGTTTCGAGTCGTTCAAAAACAGGTGAAATACTGCTGAAATAAGGCGCTTTTAAGCATAATAATTTTGAAAATGTCCATTTGCCAGCAGGCTTATTTTTAAATCTATTCCACAGTTTTAGGGTTTGGCTCATTGTTGTATTCCTTATTTAGTTTGCAGAATATTATTTATTTTACAGAATATTATTCTAATACAGAATTAAATTCTGTTATTGGCTCGACAGACGATTTGAATCGCGTAAAATGTCATATAGAAAATGCTTAAATAAAATCAAAGGCTGTACATGAATAATCAAAGTTTGTTGGAACGTCGTTATAGTGGACGTCGTGCAGAATTAAAACGTGTGATTTTAACGGAAGCATTAGCCTGTTTTTTAGAATATGGGATTGAAACGACAACAATAGAAATGATCCGTGAACGTGCGCAAACCAGTGTGGGGGCGATTTATCACCATTTTAAAAATAAAGAAGGTTTAGTGGCAGCCCTGTATATTTTAGCCATAGAAGACCAAGCAGAACGCCGTGATCAAGCATTATTGTCTGCACAAAGTCTACAGCAGGGTATCCAAGTGATGACAGCAAGTTATATAGACTGGGTGATGGATTATCCTGATTTCGCTAGATTTTTATATACTGCCAATTTTAGTATTTCTAAAAGTACTCAACGGGATCAGCTAAAACAGCAGAATCATTTACGTAATCAGCACTTATTGGCTTGGATGAAACAACAACCAGATTATGGGGTGATCAAGAACATTCCCCATGAATTATTATTGTCATTTATGGTTGGATCGACAGAAAGTTATTGTCGGGCATGGTTGTCAGGTAAAGTGAAAGCCACGCCAAAAGTTTACCAAGCAGCATTGGCACATGCGGCTTGGTGCAGTTTAGAAAGCGTATATCAGTAACAACAAGGCTGAATAACCAAGCTTGTTAAATCATGGATGCTGTGATTAAAAAATTCGTGAGCTTTGCATATAGTGCGCTGTGACTTGATCTAAGTGATTAAGAATGGTCGCACGATCTTGAGTCTGAATTGCTGTGTCCAGTTGCTGCATATAGCCTAGCAATTGGTTTTTTGCTTTTGCCGCAAATTCAGCAGTAATGGCTTGATCTTCATAGAGTAAAACATAGTTTTTGGCAAAACCATAAATTATAAAAATCGCCGTTTTCTCAAAATCAGACTCAGAATGAGCAATTTGAGATTCACAGTTTATTTTCAGTTGTTTAAAAGCGTCTGTACCAAAAGGAAGGTTTTGGAATTGCTCCAAAAGAATTGAGAACGTCATTTTTTAAAGTCCACTCAAAAAGAAAATCTATAGAGTAAAAGGCGAAAGGTCAAGCAAAGTTTGAAATAATATTTTCGATCAAACCAAGCCAAAAGATTGGAAAAATAAATCTATAAAACCGATTATTTTTATTAAAAACTCCAGTTTTACCGATTTAATAATTTTTCGTATAGTGATTTCACAGATAAGCAATCCCTGAAACCAATTGAAGGAAGACCAAATGAGTTTGATCAATACTGAAGTTAAAGCATTTAACGCAACTGCATATAAAAATGGTGAATTTATCGAAGTGTCTGAAAAAGACTTCTTGGGTAAATGGTCTGTGGTATTTTTCTATCCTGCTGACTTTACTTTTGTC
This sequence comes from Ilex asprella, assembly GCA_023539305.1. NCBI lineage: Eukaryota > Viridiplantae > Streptophyta > Magnoliopsida > Aquifoliales > Aquifoliaceae > Ilex > Ilex asprella. The sequence continues at coordinate 235,298 of JAHQCQ010013574.1, forward strand.
TGCCCAACAGAGTTAGGCGATCTAGCAGACAACTATGCTGAATTCCAAAAAATGGGTGTAGAAATTTATTCAGTTTCTACCGATACACACTTTACCCATAAAGCATGGCATGACAACTCAGATGAAATCAAAAAGATCCAATACCCAATGGTGGGTGATCCAACTTGGGCTTTGGCAAAAAACTTTGAAGTGTTGATAGAAGCCGAAGGCCTTGCAGATCGTGGCACTTTCGTGATTGATCCTGAAGGTAAAATTCAAATTATTGAAATCAATGCTGGTGGCATTGGACGTGATGCACAAGAATTACTGCGTAAAGTGAAAGCAGCACAATATGTGCACGCACACCCAGGTGAAGTATGTCCAGCAAAATGGAAAGAAGGCGATGCAACACTTGCACCTTCAATTGATTTGATCGGTAAAATCTAATCATTGCCTAGGATTAGAATTGAAAAACCAGAAGTTTAACTTCTGGTTTTTTTATTGTTCGCTTGGCTTTATAAAATATAACCATCGTGTTTAGGTGCATAGGCACGAATACCTTCAACTAAATCTTCAATTAATTTTTCCATGACTAAGCGTTGACCTTTGCGTGATGCGTAAACCAACTGTACAACACCGATATTGGAACACCACTCTGGTAACAGATGGATTAAACGCCCTGAAGCAATGTCTCGTTCTACCGTTAAATAGGGAAGATCAGCAATACCTAAGCCATCGAGTACCGCATAATACGCACCCATTAAGTCATTACTTTTGACCCGAGGCTGTAACGGAATATCAATTTCTTCACGTTGCTGAATATGATGTAAATGCCAATGATAGTGCTGTTTATCTGTACCTAATACAATGGTTGGAAATTCACAAAGTTCTGTGACATGTTGAATTTCACGATCGCCTAAAAGTTCAGGACTAATCACTAAACAGTGCGTGGTTTTAATCACATCTCTAACGATAATGCTGGAGTCTTCATTGCTTGAAAAGTTAGTACGAATGGCCAAATCAATATCATCATGCAGTACATCGATACGTCGACTGGTGAGTGCTAATTCAACCCGAACTTTGGGATATTTTTTTAAAAACTGATTTAGAATCGGTCGAATTTGATGTTCCATCATGACCGGTGGGCAACTAATTTTAATCAGACCCTGTAATTCAATTTCTTGTTTTAATAAGACATTCTGAGCATTATCTGCCTGTTCAATAATCTTTACACATTCCTCAAAGAATTCTTGTCCTAGTGGTGTGACTTTAAAATGCCGTGTCGAGCGTTGAATCAGAGTTACATTAAATTTGGCTTCTAAATCCAGAATACGTCGGCTCAGTTTAGACTTGGTGATATTACTGGCTTCACTCGCAGCACTAAATCCACCATGTTTTACCACCAGATAGAAATAATAGTAGTCATCAAAAGAGTGCACAGCTTCATCTCAGGTGTGTTGATGATAAAATAGTATCATTAATAGGAAAATATTTTAAAATTCGTACAAATAAAATGCACAAACAAAAGCGAGGAATGCAAGACTTACATTCCTAGCGACAACAATTATCTTATTTTTGAGAAGTATTTTGTGTGTAGCTGTTGATCAGATTACGATAGTCAGGGATATGGTTACCAAATAGCGTACCTAAACCTTCAATATCATTACGCCAATCACGATGTAGCTCACAAGAGGCACCAAACCAAGTCATTAATTGTGCACCTGCATTGCTCATACGGTCCCACGCTGAGTCACGTGTCAGCGGGTTAAATGTTCCGGAAGCATCGGTGATCACAAAGACCTCAAAGTCTTCTTCAAGGGCAGAAAGTGCCGGAAAGGCAACACAAACCTCGGTGACAACACCCGCGATAATCAGTTGTTTTTTACCTGTTGCTTTTACCGCTTTGACAAAGTCTTCATTGTCCCAAGCGTTGATTTGACCAGGGCGAGCGATATACGGCGCATCTGGAAAAAGCGCTTTTAACTCAGGGACCAGTGGACCATTGGGGCCATCTTCAAAACTGGTGGTCAGAATAGTGGGAAGGTTAAAATAGTGAGCCGCAGCAGCCAGTGCCAAAACATTGTTTTTAAACTTATCTGGGTCAATGTCGCGGACTAAAGAAAGTAATCCAGTTTGATGATCGACTAACAATACCGCAGCATCATCTTTGTTTAAACGAACGTAAGGTTTTCCCATTTTTTATATCCTTGAAGTCACTAAAATTTAAATTGTGCTTAAATACAAAACAAATTATTTTGCATCGATTTCATGTTACGTGGCTTAATCATGATAATTAAGCCTATAAACTGAGATTAATAATCTCATAAATAAGATGATTGATTGAGAACTACACTGAGCCTTGGCTGTTGAATATCCTATATTTGGGATTCAGCGTATTGGTAGATTGCTGTATTGATCACTTTAAAAAACCTAAAATGGATTCATATTAAAGCCTAGAGATAGGAGTATTGAGATGAAAAGAATTATTGGTGTATACCGCAATCAAAATATGCATTGGGTCGGTGATGGCTTTCCTGTAAAAAACTTGTTTTCTTATGATCGTTTAGGTCAAGCGATTAGTCCTTTTTTATTATTGGATTATGCAGCGCCTTATACCTTTGCACCTAGCCATGAACAGCACGGTGTAGGTTCACATCCACATCGTGGTTTTGAAACAGTGACACTCGCCTATCAAGGTGAAGTTACCCATAAAGACTCCCATGGTGGCGGTGGAACCATTAAAACAGGTGATGTGCAGTGGATGACTGCGGGCGCAGGCTTGGTTCATGAAGAATTCCATTCACATGAATTCACTGAAAAAGGTGGAATCTTTGAAATGGTTCAGCTTTGGGTGAATTTACCTGCGGCCGATAAAATGACCCAACCTAAGTATCAAGCAATTTCTGCGCAAGATATTCCTGTGATTCATTTTGATGACGATGCAGGCCACTTACGTGTGGTTGCTGGGAAATACGCTGAACAACAAGGCGCTGCTTCAACCTTTAGCCCAGTCAATGTTTGGGATGGTCAGCTTAAAGCGGGTTATGAGCAAATTATTCATGTGCCAGTTGACCACAATACTTTGGTGGTTGTACTCGAAGGTGAAATGCTACTCAATGGTACACAAAAGGTACTTGATAGCTCGATTGTCATGTTTGAAAAAGATGGAGATGCAGCAATTCAACTTGAAGCGGTGCAAGATGCTAAGTTTTTGGTCCTTACAGGTAAACCACTGAATGAGCCAATCCAAGGCTATGGTCCATTTGTAATGAATAGCAAAGAAGAAATCGTGCAAGCGTTTAACGATTTCAATAATGGCAAATTTGGTGAAATTGTAGCGGAAGCTTAGTTGATGTTGATGAAAGGTATTTGTGTATAACGGATACCTTGCATGTCTTTAGTCTATGAGTTCAGCCATGTATGAGATATCGAGAAGTCAAAAAGCGGATTGTAAAATCCGCTTTTTTTATATTTAAAATTTTTAGCACCAAAAGGTCAGAAATTTAAAAAAAGAAAAGAGCTTTGCTCTTATCGAACAGAAGCTCTCTTACGCTGTAGTTTTTTTCTTTAGATGATTATGTCTTGTTTTGATTGGGTTGTTTTGTTATTCGCGCATCATAATTAATTAAAAATGTGAAGTAAAGCACAATATATTTCATTTGGTTAATTTATATCCGTTGTTTCAGTATTTTTTGTATGCTGTCATTTTACAAGTGATGCAATTGATCTACTTAAAAAGCAAATTCAAGGTAAAAAAAAGGATCTCTATTCCACACTATAGAGATCCTTTTTATGCTGTAGTTTCTTTTATTGTATGTGTTGTCATAATTATTTGTTTTTATTGTAAATGTGAATTATTTATCGTTTTTATGCTGTAAATAATAATTAATAAATTGGCATTTGTAAATGTTTTTTTAATAAATAGTTAAATTATCTGTATGTTTTTAACAGTATTTTTTTATATATATAAATATCAATCAAGTATAAGCAGGGTGTCGCACAAGAGCTTGGCCTAAAACCACTAAAATTAAATAAACACTGAGGAATGGAGATTTTTCCTAAAAATTTTCCAACAAAAAAAGTTAAAACTGGAACTTTTTAATACCGCGATTTAATCGGCTATAGCTCATAATAAAAAAAATGGTTACGCACGGATAATAACTTTGGATATTGCAGTGATTGGTAGTGGTATGGCTGGCCTGGCCACCGCAAGAATTCTTAAAGATGCAGGTCATAACATTACCATCTTCGAAGCATTACCTGGTCGTGGTATGGATAGTCACAGCATTGAGTTTGAAGGTGGTTTAATTGATGCACCTTTGCGCGTGATGAATCAGCATTTATGGAAAAATACACTGAGCCTTGCAACACACCTCGGCATAAAAACTTTTCCAGTGCGTACCTTTATGGCATGCAGTTGGTTATTTGAAGACAAAACAGAAACTTGGTTGACCACATCACGTACCCGTATTGGTAATTTCCCCATTATCAATAACCGTAAAGGGATTAAGCAGTATGGTTGGCGTTTAGTCAAAGGGATGTTGCAGCTTAAAACCGCCATTTCTCAATTTTTTAAATCTAAAAATCAAGACATTACCCTTGCTGATTTTATCAATCACAATGACATTGAAGAGGTATTTTGGCACGGTGCAGTAATGCCAGTGCTTTATACCATTTGCACCTGTGACCCTAAAACCATTGGTGAATGGCCTGCAAAACCGCTCTTAATCTTTTTAAAGCAATTAACCGATGGTGATGCTTTATTGCGTTTACATGGTGGAACGCCTGCTTTTGTCGATAAATTGATTGAAGGTATTGATATTCATAGCGGTTCTGAAATCACCAAAGTTGAGGAACAGGGTAATGCTGTTCTGGTTGAAAATGCACAAGGTGAGCAATTTCAATTTGACCGTGTGGTGGTTGCAACACCGACCAATAAATTAGAAAACTTTTTAAATAAACAACAATTTGCTGATGATATCGCTTTATTGCAAAAATTTAAGTTTGAGCAAGGCGAATTGGTTATGCATACCGATGCATCTGTGATGCCGCCAAATCGTAAAGATTGGGCTGTGTTGAGCTATATGATGGATCGCAAATTTACCAAACAACAATTTACGGTTTGGCTGAACTCGATTGAACCAAGTTTGGTGGGTAAATCTCCAGTGTTCCAAACATGGCGTCCTGTGACCAGTATCGATCCGAAGAAAGTCATTTCTACAGTGACCTTAACTCGTGCTGTGGTGGATTCTGAAACAGTGGCTTTAAACATCGAGTTACAAGCGCGTCATAAAGTCGCTAATCGTAAAGTATTCTATTGTGGCTCATGGTCATGTGATGGTTTGCCAATTCTTGAATCTGCGGTAACTTCTGCAATGCATATCGCAGAAATTTTTGGTGCACCATTGCCATTTGTTGGATTAAAACCTAAAGTTGAGGTGGCTCCGCAACTTGGCTATTAAAGCCCAGTGAATTCATATAAAGTTTAATGAATTCATAACTGAATAAGTGAATGATTTAAAATGAAATGGCTTCAAGTGATTCAGCAAAAACTTCCAAAACATAAATATGCAATCGATGCAAAAATGTTAGGAGATGATGCTGAGTGTGCTTGGACCAACTTAGGGTATTGGGATGAGACGACATCCTCTTACCCTCAAGCCTGTCAGCAACTTGCTGAACGACTTGCACAAGCGGTACAGCTTACACCACATGATCGGGTACTGGACTTAGGCTGTGGTCAAGGTGCCAGTTTAAAGTACTGGTTAGAACACTACCAAATTCAAGACTTAGAAGCGGTTGAGTTACAACAACAGTGTGTCGATAAAATTCAAAAACAACTCCCGCAGATTAAGGCGATTCACTGCCAATCTTTTTTAAATTTAAATGCGCTTTTCTTTACGCAACCCTTTGATGTGGTGTTGTGTATTGATGCGGCTTACCACAGCGATTTAAATTTATTTTTAAATTCAGTCGTTCCAATTTTAAATTCAAAAGGTCGTTTGGGTTTTCATACGTTGATGCTTTCAGACACAGTTTTAAATTCAAAACAAAAAATGAAATATAAATGGCTACTTAAAGCTGCTGATGTCGATTTAAAATCACTGATGACCGCGACTCAAATCAATCATGCACTGCAACAGCATGGTCTTGAGCAATCCGCGCTTGAAGATATATCCACAGCAGTATTGGCTGGCTTTAGTCAATATATTGCGACACGAGCTAAAACGGAGCGTGGAGGGTTAGATCAAATAAAAATTCAAATGACCGCAAAATTTTGTCAAAGGTTATTTGAAGAGGGTATCGTTCGATATATACAGCTCAGCGCGGTCAAAACATAATTTTTATGATTTATGATGAGATCAAGCAGATCAAAAAATTATAAGAAAATACCTAAGCCAAAAACAACAAAGCCTCACTAAAAAGCGAGGCTAAGTAAAAATGGTGCCGGCACACGGATTCGAACTGTGGACCTACTGATTACAAGTCAGTTGCTCTACCAACTGAGCTATGCCGGCAACGTGGCGAGAATTTTACAGAATATTTATAAGATTGCAAGCCAAAAAATAAACAATTGAATAATCTTTAATATTTATAGTCTTAGCGATCAGGTCTTGTTTAGAAGCTGATAATACAGTGTGCTATGAATGCTTAGATTTTTAGCGAGCAAAGGATTTTATCGCTTTTAACTTGCAGGTAGACAAAATAGTAACGGCGATTAGAGTAATGACAACTAGAGCAACGATTAGTAATCGCTTTAATCTTCCGACTAAAAAGGCTTACGGAGGGGTAAGCCTTGAGTATTTGGGGTTAAATCAATAAATCTTTATCAGTTTTGAAATATAGACTTATTTTCTCCTTAAAATATGATCCAGATCTTGTGCGCATTCTTCTAGGGTGATTGCCATATCTATTTGCATTTGGGGTTTCAATTCGTTTGCGAGTTTTCTCCATTGCTCAATCAATTGGATAGCTTTCTGAATTTTATGCTTATTTACATCTTTGGCAATAGTTGGGGTGTATCCACCACGTTTAGCATTTTTGACTTGTCTTACATAATTGGCGCTGTTATTCATTGTCACTCCCGAATAGCAGTTTTATGCTTTTAACTTGTTTGAATCGCTAATAAGTACCGCATCATGATTATCTTAAGAGAACGTTACATCTATATGATTTTTATTTTGTATTTCACCTCCTTTGAATCGTGCTAGAAGTTCTTTTCACTTGATACTAATTCAAGAAAGTTTGAATTGAAATAGTCAATTGTCTTTTTAGTTGAGTGGATATGTATCTATTTGCTTCAAAAAATAGCTCAAATATCGTATAACTAAGTTAAGCAAAAACTAGAACAATTGAGAATGAAACGATTCAGTATTTTATTATTATTGGTTTCTGTCGCACATGCTGAAGCTCCTAAAGAATGTCAGTTACTTGAACAGACCTCCGAAATGTTAATGCAGTTACGTCAAAACGGTTTATCGTTGGATGATGTTGATTTTAATCCTGAAGCATTGTCTGCAAAAGAACAGGTATTGTTAAAAGGTATGATTGACGATGCAAAGGGTGTACCGATTTATCAAATTCCTTTAACCCGACAAAAAGCCATTGATGATTTTAAACTCAAGTGGCAAGAAGTGTGTCAGTCTGCGGATATTGTGATGCCAACTGAGACGAGGTAAAGGATTTTTTTATTTCGCCTAGAGTGTCATGGTTAAATAGAGGGTGCCATTTCTGAAAGCATTCAATAGCCTATAAAAGACAAAACTTTTAGCGTTTAATCAACTGTGCTTTGTATTTACTTCTGTTTAGGAATGGCATGAAATATCAACCGCCTTATACCATCACATCAAAAATCATTCATCTGATTGCGCAGATCAGTGAGAATATAGGGCGCTTGAGTGCTTTAGAGGAAGTCCAACACAACTTAAAACTGAGAAAAGCCAATCGTATCCGAACAATTCAAGGTTCGCTTGCAATTGAAGGAAATACCCTCAGCACAGAACAGATTACTGCGATTTTGAATGGTAAAGCTGTAATTGCACCGCCTAAAGAAGTTCAAGAAGTACGTAATGCCATAAAAGCTTATGACGCATTTCAAAAATGGCAACCCAGCCAAGAAGTAGATTTATTACAAGCACACCAAATTTTAATGGCAGGCTTGATTGATGACGTTGGACAATACCGTCACGCCAATGTAGGTGTCATGGCTGGTGATCAAGTGGTGCATATGGCTCCGCCAGCGAATCAGGTTCCTCGTTTAATGGCTGATTTACTGGAATGGCTTAAAGATAGCCAAGAACACCCACTCATTCAGAGTTCGGTATTTCATTATGAGTTTGAGTTTATACATCCATTTGCTGATGGGAATGGACGTATGGGGAGACTTTGGCAAACATTGATACTTAGCCGATGGAATACTATTTTTGCAAATATTCCTGTTGAGAGTCTGATTTATCAAAATCAAAAGGCCTACTATGAGGCTTTACAAGCAAGCACAGACCGTACTGATTCTGCAGCATTTATAGAGTTTATTTTGCAGATGATTTTGGATGCGATATTGGACTCAAATAACACCGCTCAAGATAGCGATCATGTTAGCGCTCAAGTTGACGTACAAGTAAGCGACCAAGTTCAGCGTTTAATTTCAGTTATGCAGGAAAAAGAATATAGCTTGGCTGATTTGATGCAGTTATTAAATTTATCTCATCGTGCAACATTCCAAAGGAATTATCTCAATCCTGCGTTAGACGCAAACCTTATTGAACGTACCATTCCAGATAAGCCGAAAAGCCCTAAACAACGATATAGATTGAAGTGAAATGAAGAGTTTTTCTTCAAAGACAATCGATGTAATGATTTGAGGATCTATTCCGTCTTTAGTTCTAGCATTCTTGATTTCATCATCTTAGATAAGTAATCATTCGTAAGCCTTTTTGAGCAGGGTAAGTGATTGGAATAATTTGATTTTGAGTTATATGACTATCTTCTTTTTCTTATCTTATTTGAGATATATTATGTTGGATCAATAATTATTTAAATTAAGGGGATTTAAAATGATTTCTATGGAAAATAGTTTTACTATTATGATAATTGGTATTTTTTTGTTTGTAGGGCTTATTGCAATTTTGGTCATATCGTCAAATCGTTCACACAGCTTCTTAACAACAAAATTACCTAAAAAAACGAAAATAGAGTTACCACAAAAAATTAATTTCCAAGTAGATAGTAATGATAACTATGGAGTAGGGACATTTGCTTTAGATTTAATAACTGGTTTTGGTCATGGTCGTGCTAAAACTGCAAAATATAACTATGAAATTCAATATCATTCATATGCAATACATTTTAATAAGTTGATTGATTTGCAGGCCCTTATTAATGATAAGCTTAATGAATTGGGTGAGTATACTTATCTTACTATTCAAGAGTTGGATAGAAGCCAAAAATTAGTAATTAAACAAAGTAATATAATTTTAAATTATGAAGATAATAAAAAAAATGGAAATATGAAAAAAAATATTGGAGATTTAAAAATAATCACAGAAACTGAAATTAATACAGGAATGGTACTACTTCAAGGGTCTGCAATAGGTGGTTTAGCTGCTTTAGGTAGTTGGACACTTGTGTCGCTTTTTGGAGCTGCTTCAACAGGTACGGCAATATCTACTTTAAGTGGGGCAGCTGCGTATAATGCTACACTTGCTTGGTTTGGTGGTGGAGCTATTGCTGCTGGTGGTGGTGGAATGGCGGCAGGAGCAATGACACTAATTGATATTACTGGTATTTCAATATTACTTTACTGTTCTTATAAATCACACTCGAAAGCTAATGAAATTACAAGTCAAACAGAGTTATTAATTACAGAAATTGATAAGCTTCAAGATAAGAATAAGTATTTAGAAAATTTTGAAAGATCCATTCATAAAGAAATTTTTCTGGTAAAGGAAAAATTTGAAAAAATTAAAAATATTAATAATCATCTTGAAAATATACTTTATCCATATGGAGCTTTGAGTATATTTAGACGGAATATAAAAGAGTTTTTAAACCAAGATTTTTATACTGAAAAAGAATATGAAGAAATGACTCACTTATTCAATGTTGTTGATGAAACTTACAATTTTTTATCAAGAAATAAATAAATTTAGATTATATTAGTAATTCGTTAAATATATTTGAATTACTAAAATAGTATAAAAGGTTCTATGAAATTAATAAATTTCATCTTGTATAAAAATATTAAGGTTTGCTCTTTGACTTTAGTAAGATATTTTGATGGGGCTACAGGTTCTTAGCATAGTGATTGATAAGATCAATGGGAATATGAGTTGAGTTCTAAACGTACTTTTCTTTGAAATATAAAGCTCTGTTCCAACTCAGCTTAATGATGAATATTTGCGCTGATTCAATGTAAGGCATTGAGCTGAAACAGAGAAAAGGGTTTATTTACCTGTCATTATTTTAAAGAAATTATTCTTCAACAATGGCGTGGTAAGTTAATTTTCCATGTGTGGTATAAAGATAAACCTCCTTGATTTCCTGAGCAGAGCAGCCTTTTAAAACAAGATTAAACACATCTCCATAATAGGTCACTTTAGGAAATTTGACGGTCAACGGTTCTACACCAATGAGCTTACAGTTCGGATTATCTACTTCGACTTTATCAAGTACATCTTCAATTTCAGAGATGACTTTTAAACGCGTAACATCATAAACAGTTTGTCTGATGACGTTAAAGTTTGGAGAAGTGTCGATAGGGCGAAACTTAATCTCTAGTGCTTCACTTGATAACAATTTACGCTTGAGTTGAGGCGGTGGAATAACAACATTCTCAGCCCCCTTATAAATACTGTCAGGATCATAGCGATCATGAGCAATTGCAGCAGCCTCAGCTTCTTTCTCTTGCATTTCTTGATAAGAGCCAACTTGAGATTGAGCGTGAGCTGCTTCGTTTGTAAGATCAGGCGAAGACGACTCAGGTATCTGAAAACATGCTGTTAAAGTTGATACAACCGTGAGCATGATGATTAATTTTTTCATGACTAGATTTCCTTGTAATTTGAGCATGGAACATAGACAGATTTATCAATCACAGCTGGTTAAACTGAGTACGTTGAACATACTTAAGGACAGCTAAACCTTTGATATACAACCATCGATCATTAAAATTTTCGGCACGATAATCAAAGACCTAATAAGCGAAGTTATCAATATCAATTAACTTCTGTTCCTTTAATTCTTTACCTTCTCGAATAAGGGCGTTTAGATCACCGCTATAAATAAAATAACGTAATCGATCATTTTTAGGGATGAGTTGCCATTGCTTGCTTATCGCAACAAACGCATTGCAATTGATATTGCTTTCACAACGTCTGATCACGGGAGCAGAGGATGGGGTATTGATCAGTGCTATCACTTGATTCATATCCGCATGACAAAGTGAGGTTATTGAAAAACAGGCAACAACGGCACTGTATTGTAAGAATATTTTGATTTGGCTATTCATAAAAATAGAATCCTGATTCTTGTTGTTAGATATATTTTTAATTGGATGAATTAAACATCGATGTCTGATTTCAAAGGGCGTAGAAATGATTTACTGCGGTATTGGTTTATTCCATCCAGACAGTTTAACCAATAGCTAAAACAGCAACATCAACAAAAAAGCCAATGACTGTAAGTTCCAGCGAGATCTATACACCAATGATTAAAATCAGACGTGCAAAAGTCCTCTTTGCCGAAGTAAGGTAGAAATACAATTCAGCTTAGATTGATAAGATAAAATAGGAATAAAGTGAAATTTTGAAAATAAAGAAATAGTCATGGTTGACTCCTTTTGATTTAGAAAGAGCCTTACCAACTTACTGTCAAATAATGGTGGCAAGACTAGACGGGTTGACAGACTGGTACAAAAGGAAACCAGCGCACGCAAGCGTGCCCCTCCTAGCCTCACCATAGAGGTGTGACTTAAGAGAACGCACAAAACTAGAATCATGTTGTTGTGCGGCTTTTGTAAGCGGTCTGTCAAAACCGACTGGTAATGTAGGCCAGCAAGGGAAGGATAATAGTGCAGGCACTTTTAGTCAAATGTGTGGGTTGAAAGGGGGTTTTGTTGGGATAGGATGAAGGAATCTATGAAGTGAGCAATGTTGATTCAAAGAACTATGATCAATAATTTCCTAAACTAGTATGCTTAAGTGAGTCACGTATTGGTTGGGTAGCTTGGGAAGTACATTTGTGGATGGAAGGTAAGGTATAAAATCAATAATTATGGGGGCGAAAGCTTCCTTTTTTATTCTTTTCATAACGAGAATAGGTTGCTATATTCAAGTTACGTTGAAAATTGATTTTATAATAATGCTATATACTAACCACCAAATAAAATATTTTGCATGGGAAATAACTAAAAAGCGTTCACCTGCAGATGTAGATCGCTTATCACAGTCATTATTTGATGCTCAAGTCGATGTAAACCCTCATCAAATTGAAGCTGCCCTTTTTGCTTTGAATAATCCATTAAGTAAAGGTGTTGTTCTTGCTGATGAAGTTGGCTTGGGAAAAACGATTGAAGCCGCCTTAGTACTTTGTCAATATTGGGCAGAAAGGCGTCGTAATTTATTGATTATTTGCCCTGCTTCTCTGCGTAAGCAATGGGCACAAGAATTACAAGATAAATTTAATTTACCTACCCAAGTTTTGGATTTGAAGACCTGGAATATGGTACGTAAAGATGGTGTCTATGACCCGTTTAAAAATGGAAAGATTTCAATAATCTCTTATCCTTTCGCAAATCGAATGGAATATGCTTTAGCACAAACTCCATGGGATTTAGTGGTGATTGATGAAGCACATAAATTAAGAAATGCACATCGTTTAAGTAATAAAATCGGAAATAGTTTAAAACGTTCTTTGGGGGGTAAGAAAAAGTTATTATTAACAGCTACACCATTACAAAATACATTGATGGAACTGTATGGGCTTAGCACAATTATTGATGAGCATTTATTTGGCGACGAAAAAGCATTTCGTACTCGATATGTGATCGATGGAGATATTCAATCACTTAAAAAAAGAATTCAGCAATTTATGCAAAGAACATTGCGTAAAGATGTTTTGGAATATGTACCTTATACTAACCGGCATGCTTTAACTGTTCCATTTACACCTACTGATGATGAACAAAATTTATATAATTCGATTAGTGCGTACTTACAGCGTGAAGTCAGTTACGCATTTCCGCAACAACAAAAGCATTTAATATCCATTATTTTAAGAAAGCTTTTGGCATCATCTACTCCCGCTGTTATTGCAACTTTAGAGGCAATTCAAACACGTCTTCAGAAATTGTTGGAACGGCAGACTTTGGATGAAGATTGGCTGAGTAACTTTATTGTTGATGAGGATATGGATGAAGAGTTACTAGATGACGATATTGAGGATGGTGCTAATCATGAACAAATTGATACCAGTTTAATTAAATCTGAAATTGAAGAAATTGAGCGTTATATACAACAAGCTTATAAGATTAAAGACGATAGTAAAACATTTGCATTGCTTTCAGCTATTGAGCAAGGTTTTGCTCGTATGTTTGAAATGGGAGCCAAGCGCAAAGCTGTTATTTTTACTGAGTCTAAGCGGACACAAGAATACCTTATCACTTTCCTTGAGGCTCGTGGCTACAGTGGGAAAGTAATCGGATTTAATGGAAGCAATTCATCCCCTGTGAATACAGGTATTTACCAAAAATGGTTAGGTAAATATATGGGGAGTCATCAGGTTACAGGTTCTCCAGCGATTGATAGACGAACAGCGCTTATTGATTTTTTTAAAAATGATGCAGAAATATTAATTGCGACAGAAGCAGCAGCTGAAGGTGTAAATTTACAATTTTGTTCTTTAGTCATTAACTATGACTTACCTTGGAATCCACAACGTGTAGAACAACGGATTGGACGATGCCATCGATATGGACAAGAGTTTGATGTTGTAGTTGTAAACTTCTTAAATGAAAGGAATGAAGCAGATCAACGTGTATTGGAATTGTTGAAAGACAAATTTCAACTATTTGATGGTGTATTTGGTGCTTCAAATGATATTTTGGGTACAGTCGAAAGTGGAATTAATTTTGAAAAACGGATTTCTGAGATTTATGATCAGTGCCGTAGTTCAGAAGAAATTGAGCGAAGCTTTAAGCAGTTAAGGGATGAGCTTGAAGAGCAAATTAATCAAAAAATGCAGCGTACTCAAGAATTATTACTTGAGCATTTTGACGCTGATATTCATGATTTGTTAAAGATCCAAAAAGAACGAGCTGAGCTTCAGTTGGATAAGATTAGTCGTTTATTTTGGCAATCTACAAAATATATTCTTGAAAAATTTGCTAAATTTAATGATCACAATCTAAGTTTTGATTTAACTAAATCTCCAATTTTGAATGCGCCTTCTGGAAAGTATCAACTTATACGCAAAGGTGAGAGAATCCCTGAAAATACATTCATTTATCGTTTGACTCATTCCCTTGGTGAATTTGTTTTAGATAATGCCAAAGGATTACAAACACCTAAACAATTGATTCAGTTTGATTATAGTCAATATGGTCAAAAGGTAACTTTATTGGATCAGTTAAAAGGTCAGAAAGGATGGTTGTCTATAACGGTATTAAGTTTAGATTCTTTTCAAGAAGAAGAGCATATTGTAATCACAGCAATGACCGATGCAGGTAAGGTTTTGGATGTTGACCTCTGTGAGCGTTTACTACAAGTAAATGCTACGGTCTTGTGTAATACGGCAGATCAAATTCCTGATGCTTTTCAGGCTAATGTCGATAAACAATATCAAGTTGTTTTAAATCATGCATTGGAACTTAATGATGAATTTTTCAAAAAAGAACGGGATAAGTTGGATCAGTGGGCTGATGATAGTTTACTTGCGGTAGAAAAAATGCTTGAGGATGTGAAGCTAAAAATATCTAGCCTTAAAAGAGAGTCTCGAAAAGCACCTGATATTGAAACTGAAAAACGATTACAGGAAGACATACAAAAGGCTGAGAAAGAAAAACGACGAATGAGACAGCAGATTTTTGATGTTGAAGATGAAATTGCAGATAAACGTGATGCAATGATTGATGCTCTTGAACAAAGGCTGCATCGTTCAAGTAAAGCTGAAAACTTGTTTATAGTTCAATGGAAAGTTGTTTAAAATACAATTAGATTATTGAGAGTGGTGGGTGGTGAAAATGGGTATTTTGGATAAGTTACATAACTTTGCGACTAAGTGTAATGAATTGTCTTCTAAACTTGAAGAAAAAACAGCAAAGATGGCTGAAAATGCTAAAAATTATGCTGAGGAAGAAAGAGTTAAGGATTTTTATAAAATTAAAGCTGAACTAGTTGAGATTAATAAAAAGCAGAAAGAAGCAGGTATTGAAGAAACAACAATTTTTGATTTCTTTAAAGACCGTCCCAAATATGCAGATTTATTAGAGTTGGAACGAAATAAACAGAATTAAATTTTTAATTCAACTAAGAGCGAATAGAAATTCATCAATTTCTATTCGCTCTATGAGATTTAAGAAAGTTGTTTCTCAAAGAAATTTTTATATACATTGCTCGTATCTAAATCAATAATATATAAGTTATTTGCTGCTCTTGTCAGTCCAGCATAAACAATTTCAGAACTATCATTAGGTTGAATGATCAGAAAAGTGGTATCAGCTTCAAAACCTTTAAAACTATGAGTTGTTGCAATTTTCATTAAACCTGAATTGGCATTAAAATGTCTTTTTTTGAGTTTGCGAAACTCATCTAGTGCTTTTAATTTCTGTTTTGCTGCATTTTTCATATAGCTCGTTAATTTTTGGATTTCAGAGTGAATATGGTTAATATCAGATGGATGACATGACTGTAGTTTTTCTTCTAATTGAGTTTTCTTTTTTAGAAATTTTTCAACTTTGCCATCAAATTTTTTTTGAATCATTTCATATTCAAAAGGTGTCTCAAAAGTACTATCTGTTCTTTGAAATTTAAAATTATTTTGTAGATTTCTCAAAAAGTCAATTTTTGAAGAGAGGATAGTAATATCATTTGGACTAACACTTAACATTTTTAATGTCTTAAAAATAAAGTCATAGATTGCTTGAATACTATTTGCCTGAGGGATTTGTAAATACTTTTTATCTGAAAATGAAAAAGCTAGGTTTTCAATAATGTCATGCTCTAATTGGTCTGGATATTCCTTTAGAAACGTATCTTTATATGCATTACATAGATCAGCAAAAGCTTTATCATCTTGTCTATGTGAAATTTTTAAATTTTTCCAATGACCAAATCCATGTGTAACAGGATAATCCTGCTTGTTAATTAATCTATTATAAATATTTTGATTTTGATCACCAAATAAAACCATCTCCCCATCTTCTGCTAAGAAGTTGGAAATTATGATTTCTAACCACTCTACTTCAAAATCTTGAACTTCATCAATAAAAATAGTTTGGTACTTTATTGGCTTTTCATTAGCTTCTTTAAAAAGATCTGTTTTAAATACTCTTTCAAAAAAAATTTCTAAAACTAGTTTTTCATCTCGGGCATTTTTTTCAATTTCAAATAAGTCTTTACTTGAAAGACCAATAATTTCAGCATTTGATTTTTCTTGAAAGTCTAAGTCAAGAATTTCATTATTTTCAAAGTCTTCTAGATCCTCATCTTGATCACCTGATGTTGGAAATGGAATACCTAAATTATTGAGTTGGGATTTAAAAAAATAATGATAGTTGCTTATTTCAATTGATTTATTGTCAAACTCTAAATTATTAAAGCGAAATGATTTTTTAATTTTATCACGTATTAGGTTTCGAAGAGCTAAGTTATATGTCAACACTAGCACAGTACTATTGTGTCGCTTAAATGCACGAGCAGCTTTTTCGGCTAGTAATGTTGTTTTTCCGCTACCAGCAACACCTCGAATTTTCATTTTTGTATTTGGAACACTATCAAGTAATTTATTTTGATATTTATCAAATGTGTAGTAATGACCTTGTTCTTCAAAATGCTTGGGTGGAATTAAAATTTTCGTAAAATCATCGTAAATATGATCTTGAAATATTGGATTTTTTTTAAGGTTATTTATTTTTTTAATTAAACTAGAGATATCGTCTTGAGCAAACGTATTAAATCTGTCCCGTTCTAGTTGGTATTTTTTTGAATTGTATCTTTGCCCATTTGCTGAATTTATAAGTTGTTTTACTTCATTTATAGGATGGTCATAGAGTGCAGATAATCTATCTTTTGTCGTAGTATGTAAATATACAAAGCATTGAATTGTTTTATAAAAGTTAGAATTTAATATATTTGAAAAACCTAATGAGGGTATATGGAGTTCAAATAAATGCGACTTATATTTGAATGCTTGTTGCATTGGTGCGCTAGTTCTTATTTTTGGATTGTGATTTGTGCGCCAATGATTATTTTTATCAATAAAATAATTTGACATATCCCAGTCTTTGACTTCAATAATAATTGCACCATGTCCTTTTTTTAAAATTAAGAAGTCAGGACGATCTCCATCAAGATAAGGATTGAAATAAACATCAAATGTGTCATCTAATTCTTGTGCCAGTTTATTTAAAAGAAATGATTCTCCTTCAGTTGGTTTGACTGTGAGTTGATCAATAATTTCTAAACTCGGAAAAAAATTAGCCATATGATTGTTTATTTGGTGTAAATTATTAATATATAACATTTATTTTTATTTTTATCAATGATTTGGCAACTTTAAAACTGTGGTTGAACATCTAAAAATACTATAAAATACTAGCCAATTTTGCTTTTGCAAATTTAACTCGCTTCACCAGAACCTATTGATCATAAGGTTTTGAAAAATAGGAAATATTTATGAGTACTCAGTTTTCTGCACTTGTTTCTAAACTCAAAGAGATTTTTCAAATCAATCGTCCTGATTTGGATTTTGGAGTTTATCGTATTTTAAATGCACGTAGTGCAGAAATTTCAGAATTCTTGGATAAGCGTTTAAAAACTAAAGTAGAACAATATCTTGGTGAAGCAAAGTCGAGCCTTGATGAAAATGTTTTAAAAGAATTAGAAGCTGAGCTGAAAGCAGAATTTGGTAAACGTGCGTTTAATGAGCAAGGACAACTTATTGATGCTGAAGCAATTGAAAGTTCATTGGGTCAAAAATATATTGCTTTAACACAAGCTGATGTACATGAAATGACAGATCAGTCTCAAATATATAGCCATTTGCTCACATTCTTTAGTCGTTATTATGATGATGGTGATTTTATTAGCCAACGTCGCTATAAAGGTGATACCTACGCTATTCCTTACTCAGGTGAGGAAGTCATGTTGCATTGGGCGAACAAAGACCAGTACTACACCAAGTCTGGTGAGATGTTTAGCAACTATCGTTTTAAATTGAATGATGAGCGTTCAGTTTTATTTCGCTTGGTGAGTGCAGATACAGCTCGTGAAAACCGTAAAGATAATGACAAAGACCGTCGCTTTATTATTGTGACAGATCCAAAAACCTTTATTCGCATAGATAAAGAAGGTGAAGAGTTTGAGGAAACGATTGTTCCATTCTCCATTCAAAATAATGAACTGACCATTCTTTTTGAATATGTAACTTTGCCTAAAGGTTCGAAACAAGAAACATTAAATACTGAATCATTTAACAAAATTGTGAGTGCAGAAGTTTTAGCTGTTGACTGGCTAAATGATTTAGTACAGCTTGCACCAACCGAAAAAGAACCAAAACGCACAGTGTTGCAAAAGCATTTAAGTACTTATACGCAGAAGAACACAGCAGATTATTTTATTCATAAAGACTTAGGTAAATTCCTACGTCATGAGCTTGATTTTTATATTAAAAATGAAGTGATGCATTTGGATGATGTCGTGAGTACGGATCAATTTATTCAAATTGAACGCCAACTCAGTATTATCAAATGTTTGCGTCAAATTGGTTTAGAAATCATTAGTTTCTTAGCTTCGCTTGAAGACTTCCAGAAGAAACTCTGGTTAAAGAAAAAGTTTGTGGTGAGTGCTGAGTACTGTATTACTTTAGATCGAGTGGATGAGTCGTTGTATGCAGAAATTACAGACAATACAGAACAGTGGCAACAGTGGGAAGATTTAGGTTTTAAAGGTACAGATGTAGGTTGGGGAACGGTTGAATATTTAAAACTACACCAAGCTTTGATGGTGGATACTTCATTGTTTAATCCTGAATTTAAAGCAGAACTTTTAAAACGAATTGATGATTTAGACGCCCAAACTGATGGTTTGATCGTTAATAGTGATAATTTTCAAGCTCTTAATTTAATTTATAATAAATATAAACAACAGTTAAACTTTATTTATATTGATCCTCCATATAACACCGTTCATTCGAAAATTTTATATAAAAATAATTTTGAGCATTCAAGTTGGCTAACTTTGTTGAATCAATCTATTCAATCATCATTGTCATTAATTAATCCTAATTTATTCTCTTTTGGGATGGCTATTGATGATTATGAAGTTAAAAATGCACTTTCTTTAACCAGTGAATTATTCCCTTACAGTGAAATATCTCCAATAGTTATTAATCATCATCCACAGGGATCGGGAGGGCGCTTATCTAGAACTCACGAGTACTTTATTCACGCATCCCCCTCTACTGCACCTGCTTTATTAGGAAAACCTAAAGATGATGCGGAGGAAGATCGTAGCTTTATGCGAAGTGGTACAGGTGAGAATAATTTCCGTCTTGGTCGTTGGAAAAGCTTTTATGCTTTACTTGTAAATTCAGAAAATAAAATAGTTGGTACTGAGCCTCCTCCAGAGTTGGGAGCGAGTTACCCGTTAAATAATACTGTTGAGGGTTATAGAAGAATTTATCCAATTAATTCTCAAGGAGGGGAGCGAGTTTGGAGATCATCTTACCTGACAGGTAAAGCAAGAGTAGAAAATAATGAAATTTTTTTGACAGAAAGAGGATCAGTAAAGCAAAAAATTTTTCATGAAGATAAGAGAGAAGTCTTATTTAGTAATTGGACTGGAACAGAGTTCAATGCTGGTACTCAAGGTACAAATGTGCTCGATCAGCTAGGTTTATCTGGTAAGTTTGATTATCCAAAATCAGTTAAAACTTTAGAGTTGACTTTTTGGATGCAGTCATTCGGGAAGTCCAACTATACAATGATAGATTATTTCGGTGGTTCTGGTACATCTGCTCATGCTGTAATTAATAATAATCGTCAAGACTTAGAAAATCGGACTCGTAAATATATCCTTGTAGAACAAGGGGAATATTTTGATACTGTCATTAAACCACGTATTCAAAAAGTCGTGTATTCAGCAGACTGGAAAGACGGTAAACCAACCAATCCTGAGACTGGTATTAGCCACTGCTTAAAAGTTGTGAAACTTGAAAGTTATGAAGATACTTTAAATAACTTGGAATTAGTACGTAAAGGCACACAGCAAGAGCTTTTAGCAGAGCAACAAGCCTCAGCCAAAACTGAAGATCAAAATGCCTATAGTGACTATCTCATGCACTATATGCTTGAGTTAGAAAGTAAAGACTCTTTGCTTAATGTGAAAGACTTCCTAAAGCCATTTAGCTATCAAATGAATATTACTACGGATAGTGCTGGTGCTTTTGAACGTAAAACTATTGATTTGGTTGAAACCTTTAACTATCTCATTGGAATGAATGTTCAAGAAGCAGATTACCAGTTAGACAAAGGCTATGTGCAAATTACAGGCAAACTGCGTACAGGTGAGTACACGACTGTGTTATGGCGTGACTGTGACAAAATTGGTTATGCAGACCTTGATCAATTACTGGCAAAACTTAAAATTAATCCAAACGATGGTGAGTACCAACTGATTTATATCAATGGTGATCATAATGTGGCGAGTAAGTACACCACTAAAGAGGGCGAGGAAAAGCAACTTAAAGTTCGTTCAATAGAACAAACCTTCCTAAAGAATATGTTTGAGGAGTAATGAATTGTGGCAAAGGCTCCTAAAGCAAAAACTAAAGTAGTTAAAGTCAATTTCCACGAGCAATTGATTTTAAATAAATGGTTATGGTCGAAGTTTAATTCAAACCGTTTGGAAGGCATGAAACAGCAGCTTGATTATCCTCAATTTGAGGGAATCGAGCATGAAGGTGATAATGCTGGTCAAACTAAATTTTTTATTAAACTAACTGAGGATTATTATCAAAAAAATGAAATTGATAATAATGTTTTACGTCGCTATGACTTAAATATTGTTAAGCATTGGCAAAAAATCACTGAAAAACGTAATGAAATTGAAGGGCATGTTTTAAATCTCAAATATTTCCAATATCTTTCGTTGCTTTTTACAGAGTTGTATTTAGATCAATATTTTAATTATCAAGCTGAAATGCTCAATGAGCTGAATATTGAACTTGAACAATATAATGATGATCAGAAAATTGATGCAGATCAATTTCAGCAGTATTTGCCTGAAGACCTAAATAAAATTGGTTACTGGAATGCGACGGGTAGTGGTAAAACACTACTTATGCATGTCAATATTTTGCAGTATTTAGACTATTTCCAACATCAAAATGGCGATAGCACTTACCCAGACCAAATCATTTTGCTTACACCGAATGAAGGTTTGAGTGAACAGCATTTACAAGAGCTGACAGACTCTGGTTTTCAAGCAACTTTATTTGATAAGCAAAAGAGTCGTAATAGCTTGTATCGAGATGAAATTCAAATCATCGATATGAATAAGCTTAGTGATACTGATGGTGATAAAACTGTTGCGACGATGAGCTTGGAAGGTAAGAACCTTGTTTTGATCGATGAAGGGCACCGTGGTACAAGTAGTAGCGCAGGTGCTTGGATGGAGCGTCGTGATATTCTCACTAAAGATGGCTTTAGTTTCGAATATTCGGCTACCTTTGGGCAGGCAGTGAGTAAAGCAGACAATGTTTATAAACGCTTTGAAGATGCAAAAAAACAAAAAGCCAAAATGCTGTATGGTTCGACTGCCATAGGTAAGCTGACAGAAGAACAGCAAAAAAATATTCAGTTGGATGATTTAGATCAGCAAAAATACCGTCGTGAAGCGCTTAGAGAAGTCTATGCTAAAAGTATTTTGTTTGATTATTCGTATAAATACTTCTATGCAGATGGCTATGGTAAAGAAGTCAATATTCTGAACATGAAAGAATATCATGAAGATGATGAGCGTAATCTTTATCTTACAGCTTGCTTACTTTCATTTTATCAACAACAGTATCTTTTTAAAAAGAATCAGATAAAACTTGCCAAGTTTAATATTGAAAAACCACTGTGGGTTTTTGTCGGTAACAAAGTTAATGATGATGACTCTGATATTTTAACCATCGTCAAATTTTTGGCAGACTTCTTGGATTCATCACGTAAGCCTAAGGTGATCGGTTGGCTGCATGACTTAATTACTAATACATCTCGTTTGGTTGATCCTAAAGGAAACAATATTTTTGCCAATCGTTTTGCACCTTTATACGGTCAAAATGCAACTGAACTCTATCAAGATATTTTAAAATGCTTTTTCAATGCGACAACCAATCAACGTTTGAATGTAGTTCGTATTACTGCTAATAAAGGCGAGTTGCGCTTACAAGTTGGTGAAAATACACCTTTTGCTGTAATTAATGTCGGTGATGAAAAAGGCTTATATGACAATTGTGAGGAATCAAGTCAGACACATTATCTAAATGCACGTACTGATGATTTTGCGGAGTCATTATTTCCTACATTAAATAATGATGATAGTGAAACACATCTTCTGATTGGTTCTCGTAAATTTACTGAGGGATGGAGTAGCTGGCGTGTCTCGACCATGGGCTTATTGAACATGGGGACTGGTGAAGGTGCACAGATTATTCAGCTCTTTGGACGTGGTGTGCGTTTAAAAGGTGAGAATTTTTCTTTAAAAAGAACGCCAAGAGAGATTTACAGTAAAGCCGAGTTTAAAGGACAGCATTTAGATTTGATGCAAACCATTAATATTTTTGGTTTACGTGCTGACTATATGGAAAAATTCCGTGACTACTTAAATGATGAAGGAATTATCCTAAATCAAGATTTAGTTACCTTGGATTTTCCAACTAATAAAATTAACGCACCTCGCTTAAAAACACTGACCCTGAAAGATGGCTATAAAGATAATCAAGCCAATGGTTTTAAAGCTCAGTCCAAACTTTCGATGTTTAAAATTCCAAAACAATACGAAGGTAAAATTAAAAAACCTTTTGTTGTTTTGGATTTGTATCCTCGCTTGCAAGCCTTTCATACAGATAAGTCAAAGCGTCAAACAGATGTTAAAGATAAGCGTCAAGAACATGAGATTTCACCAAAAATCATGTGTATGTTTGATTTTGATGAAATTTACTTGCAACTTCAGCAATATAAGTTCCAGCGTGGATATAGCAATCTACAGTTGAATGTTGATGATTTACAAGAATTTTGTCTAAGAAATATCAAATCGTCTATGGAAGACTGGTATAAGCTTTTGGTCGATGGGTCAGAGTTGTCTAGTGATGTAGGTGGAATTAAAAAACAGCAAGCGATTTTAACGGAGCTTTTACAATCCTATATGGATAAGTTCTATCATGCGATTAAGAATGCTTATGAAGGGCAGTTTTATGAAGTTACTGAATTTAGCTTAGATGATAAAGATTTACCTGTGCAAATTTGTGAGCAATATACGCTCACAGCGAAAGAAGGTAAAAATAATGAAGCTCAAGAAGTATTTGACCGATTAGAAACTTTGAAAAAATTGGTGAGTAAAGGTGATGTTGAAAAACTGGTACCTTGGAAAGAAGACGGAAGCTTTAGAGCAATTACATTTGATCGTCATCTGTTTTATCCATTGTTGGATAAAAAGGATGAAAGTCTTCCGTTTACATGGTCGCCAATGTTATTTGATTATGCGAGTCATACTCAAAGTAGTGAGGTAAAGTTTATTGTAGATTTACAGGCTTTTATCAATACACCAGATGCCAATGAACTCTTGAAAGATCATGAACTCTATTTGTTGCGTAATGCTGATAATAAGTATCGTGGACTGGGTTTTGCTTTGGCTGGTAATTTTTACCCTGACTTTTTATTGTGGCTAGTGAACAAACAAACAGGACAGCAATATTTAACTTTAGTTGATCCTAAAGGCATCAGAAACATGAATCATGACGATGCTAAAATTGAGTTCTATAAAGAGATCAAAAATATTGAGGCTAAGCTTGAACATACTGACTTAACATTAAATAGTTTTATTCTATCTATTACGCCAATGAAGGATATTTTGAATAACTCACTTTCTGAAGATGAATTTTCTGAGAAGAATGTTTTATTTATGGTGGGTAATGGAACAGCATATCTTGAGAAAATGTTAAAAAAAATACTTCAATTATAGATTGAAGTATTCTTAATTCTTAAAAATTATAGAAAATTAATTCAATATATTGCTTCTAAGGGGGAGTTATGTCTGGACAATATGAAAAACCGTTGACGATAAAAGAAGCTGTAAATGCTATTCAATCAAATGACTTTTTATTACCTGCAATTCAGAGAAAATTTGTTTGGACAAGTAATCAAATTTGTCAGCTATTTGATTCAATCCTAAGAGGATACCCTATAAATTCCTTCATGATGTGGGAGATTACCGACTCTGAAATTAAAAAAAATTATAAATTTTATGAGTTCTTAACAAAATATTGTCAGCGGTTTAATGAGGAAAACCCTCATATTGAAATTAATGCGAGTAGTAAAAACTTTAAGGCAATTATTGATGGTCAACAAAGATTAACATCATTATATATTGGTTTATGTAGTACTTATGCTTATAAACAGCCAAGAGTATGGTGGCCAACAGCTTATGATGAAAGTTTTTTACCACCACGTAAATTGTATTTAGATTTATCTCAACCTTTAGATGATGATGAGTCAATGATGCACTATAACTTTAAATTTTTAACTGATATTCAGTTTGAACAATTGAATAACTCAGGTATTAAAAATTGGTTATGCCTGCATGATGTACTAAATATGCCTAATGTAGATTTAGCTGATGCCATATTAAAAGTAGTTTTTCCAGAGTTGGCACGTAGAAATTTATCTACAAACAGTTTTGCTTCTGAAACTCTTTTGAAATTGTATATGGCTGTTCATAAAGAACAATTGATTCATTATTTTAATGAAAAAAGTCAAGAAGTTGATCATGTATTAGACGTGTTTATTCGGACAAATAGTGGTGGGACAAAGTTAGCTTTCTCGGATTTGCTAATGTCTATTGCTGTCGCGAACTGGGATGGTGACTTCAGAAAAGAAATTGAGAATTTAACAAATTGGATTTATCAGTCACAAGATTTGGGTTTTTATATTGAGCGAGATTGGATATTAAAAACCGCACTAATGCTGATAGATGAAGATGTCCGTTTTAAAGTAAAAAATTTTACAACTGAAAGAGTACAACAAATTCAAACCCAATGGGAGCCAATAAAAGATTGCATAAAAGAAACTTTTAAACTGATTAGAAAGTTTGGGGTGAATGCTCAATCTTTAACATCTAAAAATGCTGTAATACCAATTTGCTATTATTTATATCAAAAACGTGATGAATTTGGTAAACCATTATATTTAACAATTAATGATTTATCTAAACAAACTGAGCAAAGAGACAAAATTAGCCAATGGTTCTATATGGTGCTTTTAAAAGGAGTGTTTGGTGGTCAAGCTGATTCTATTATTTCAAGTATGAGACGAGTGATTAGAACTAACTTGTTAGAGCCATACTTTCCTTTGGAAAAAATTATTAAGGCTTACGAAGCTACAAATAAAGATTTACGCTTCGATGATGCATATATTGAGAATATGCTGAATATTCAATACGGAGAAATCCGTTGCAGGGCAGTTTTACATCTGTTATTTCCAGAGTTGAAAGCAACAGAAATTTTCCATATAGATCATTTACATCCTCAAAAGCTTTTCACTAAGAAAAATATAACAAAGGTGGAAGACTTTACTGATGAACAAAAAATATTTTACATGAATGCTAATCATTGGAATTCTATTTCTAATTTACACTTATTAAATGATTCATTGAATCTTTCAAAAAGCGATCAGTCTTTAGAGGATTGGATTAAAAATAATAATAGCGGTTTTACAAATAAAGACTTACTTATTGATGATTCTATTTCACTGAGTTTTACATGTTTTGAAGACTTTTATAAAGCTAGAAGACAGGCATTAAAGCAACGGTTTGTTGAAAGAGTCTACATTCAGGATGATCAGCAAGAAACTAAGCCCGTTGATTTAGAACGGGATAATTATGATGATCTGGAAGTTGATGATGATGACTTATTAATTGCCTAGTTATTAAATTTACAATTAAGCTTTATGTAAATAAAGCTTAATTGTCTAAATTATGACGATTAAATTAATAAAGCTTTGCTAGTAATTCATATTCTTTTGAATCTTCTGTTAATGTGACCATTTCAAGATTTTTGTATCTAAATAAAGTCGGCATCTCATGAAACATGTCATAGAAGAAAGATACTGATTCTTTGTACATTTCTTGCTTTAATTTGGAGAAATTTGGTCTGTAGAACTCACCTGAGCCGAGTATTGGGGTGTAGAAAATCTTGATATGATTGATATGAAGACCTGGCAAATGCTGGCTAATAAAATAATTAATCATGTCCTCAAAATTGATTTCATAAAAATCAATTTCTCTATCTTCATCATAGTCATATCTAACATTAGTGATAATGAGCCATGTTTCTAAACTATATGGATGATATATATAGATATCTGCTGAAATGTATTCACCATCTTCATTTTCATAACCACCAGGCAAAGGTCTATAAAAACCATCAAAAGCATTGGTTACGAGTTGAGCTTGAGACTTTTCTGAGTCATCTGCAAAACTTCGAATAGCATCAACTGTGCTTTGATGTAATTTAAATGCTTTGTTAATTATTCCACGGCGTTCATTACTTTCTTGATTAATTTCAGCTCTAGTTTTCACCATAAGGAAGTCCTTGTAAATTTTATATTAAGTGTTATAGGGTATCCTACATTTTTATGCAAGTAGAAGAACTATTTAATTCCATAATTTTGATTTAGGTATATTGATAATCAGCTTATAGTTTTATTTCTTAGCCCATCAATAAAATCAGCCCAATCCTGCATCATTTTAGTTCTATATTGAAGGTGTTGAGCAGAGTTATAAGCCTGAGATACAGCATTACCAACCTTATGCGCCAATTGAATTTCAATTGCATCATGCATATAGCCTTGTTCATGTAAGGTTGTAGAGGCAAGTCCACGAAAACCATGTCCAGTCATTTTGCCGTTATAGCCCATTGTTCGTATTACACAGAGTAAGGCGTTACTACTCATTGGCTTAGCTGTACTGTGATTATAAAAAACGTATTGTTTATTGCCAGTAAGTGGACGTAATCCTTCAATCAGTTCAATTGCCTGTCGAGATAAAGGAACAATATGAGGTTGAGCCATCTTCATTTGATCAGCTGGAATTCTCCATAAATGATTATCAAAATCAATTTCATTCCACTCCATCATGCGAAGTTCAGCAGTGCGCACAAATGTTAAGGTTATTAACTGAATGGCAGTCTTGATCATTGGATTGCCATGATAACGATCCATACGCTCAAGAAAAGGTGGGAACTCCGAAATATCCAATCGAGCCATATGCTTCACTTTACGAGGCTTTAACGCTTCTTGAAGATGTGGAGTTGGATCATTCTCAATCAGTCCTTTACGGATTGCAAAGCGGAAAATACGTCCAGCTAAAGGAATTGAACGTTTTGCCATTTCTTGAGCACCACGAGCCTCAATTTTTTTAGCGCATATAAGTACATCTTTACCTTTGATTTGATCAATTGGCATATTGCCTAAAGCAGGGAAGAGATCTTTTTCAAATACAGACAGATCTCGTAAGTAAGTGGTTTCTTTTATGACGGCTTTACGATCTTCCATCCATTCCATAGCAAGTGTTTTAAAAAGTGTATTTTCATCTGTTTGTAATTTTTTTTGTTTCTTCGCTTCGTTGGGGCTAATCCCATCTTTCAATTTCAATCGAGCTTCATTTCTGGCACGGCGAGCTTGGGCGAGTGTCGTTTCAGGATATGTACCAATACTGAAGATATTCTCTTTTCCATTTAAATGAAACTTCATGCGCCAATGCATACCACCCGAAGGTGTAACTTCTAAATACATGCTTTTTGATCAGAATATTTCGTTTTCTTGTCTGACGGCTTTATTTTTCTAACTTGAGCATCGGTAAGCATTTTGAATGGTATCCATGCAAAGTGGGGGATTGCAATGGATGTGCTGGAATTTAATGAAACAAAAAAGGCCTAAACCCTTAAGATCTAAGCCTTTCCCAACTGCATCGGCATGCAGTTTTTCAATTTTGGCGGTGAAAGAGGGATTCGAACCCTCGATACGCTATAAACGTATACACACTTTCCAGGCGTGCTCCTTAAGCCACTCGGACACTTCACCAAGGCGAGGGATAATAACCAAAAAAAAGATTTCTGCCAAGCAACAATTGATTTAGAGCAAAAAAAATTTCACAGTGATATGATTGCGCAAAAATAGTGTCTAAATTTTTGAAGACGAATCTATGCAAAGTACTGCAAAAAAAGCCGCGTTACCTGCGATCACACTCGCAGCATTAGGGGTGGTATTTGGAGACATTGGAACCAGTCCCTTGTACGCCCTACGCCAATGTTTTCTGACTGCACACATTGCCATCACTGAAGCGACCGTGCTTGGGATCTTGTCACTGATTTTCTGGTGCATGATGCTCACCATCAGCTTTAAATACGTCACCATTATCATGCGAGCAGATAACAATGGTGAGGGTGGTATCATGTCCTTGCTGGCGCTGAACTTACGATCTAATCGTATCGCAGATAATCGCAAAATCTATTTAATTGCCTTGGGATTTATTGGTGCATCGCTGTTTTTCGGTGATGGCATTATTACCCCAGCAATTTCAGTACTTTCAGCCATTGAAGGGCTGAGTATTGCCACACCCATGTTTAATAAATGGTTGATGCCTTTGGCAATCGGGATTCTTACCGCACTGTTTCTGGTACAAAGACATGGTACGGGAACCATGGGTAAGTTTTTTGGTCCAATCACCTTAACTTGGTTTGCCTCTATCGGTTTAATCGGTATTCATAGTATTAGCCAAACCCCCTATGTCTTAAGCATGCTCAGTCCACATTGGGCACTGAACTTTATTTTTCATCAACCCTTTGTGGCCTTTTTAACCATGGGTGCGGTGATTTTGACGGTTACGGGGGGTGAAGCACTCTATGCAGATATGGGGCATTTTGGACGACTGCCGATTCGTTTAGGCTGGTTTATCATTGTGCTGCCTTGTTTGTTATTAAATTATGCAGGGCAAGGTGCGTTATTACTGCGTAATCCAAGTGCGATTGAAAACCCATTTTATTTGCTTGTACCTGAGTGGGGCTTATATCCCATGATTGCCCTAGCCACAGCGGCAGCGGTGATTGCCTCACAAGCGGTGATTACAGGTGTGTTTTCAATGGCAAACCAAGCCATTCAGCTACGTTATTTGCCAAGATTAACTGTGCATCACACTTCGGATGTGGAACAAGGTCAGATTTATTTGCCCTTTATCAACTGGATACTCTACGTTTCGATTCTTTTATTGATTGTGATTTTCCAAAACAGTGCCAATCTTGCCAATGCTTATGGTGTAGCGGTCACCATGACCATGTTATGCGATACGATTTTGATTTCAATCTTGGCATATGGCTTTTGGCGTTGGCCAAAGTGGAAAGTGGCATTGTTTGCTATCCCATTTTTAGTGATTGATAGTATTTTTATTGGGTCAACCTCATTAAAAATCATTTCAGGTGGATGGGTTCCGATCCTGATCGGTGCAATCGTATTTACTATTCTGATGACGTGGAAAACCGGGCGAGAAATTGTCTTTAACCGTTTGGAAAAAGATGCCTTGCCGTTGGATCTGTTTATTAAAAGTGTTAGTTTGAGTGATGAAACACAGTTTGTACCCGGTCAAGCGGTATTCTTAACCGGTAATCCAAATATTGTGCCTCATGCGATGTTGCACAATATCAAGCACAATAAAGTCCTGCATGAACGCAATATTATGGTAACGGTGATTACCCGTGATGTTCCTTATGTGCCAGACCAAGAAAGAATTCGTGTTGAAGTGTTAGATAAGCGCTTCCAACGGGTTTTTGTTTACTATGGCTTTAAGGATCAACCTGATATTCCAAACGCGCTTGAGTTGGCTTATAAGCAGCTTGAAGTTGAATTTGACATGATGCATATCAGTTTCTTCATCTCACGTGATCGTTTGATTCATACTGTGGGTGATGGAATGGCGCCATGGCGTGAAAAACTGTTTATTTCAATGCAACGCAATACCAGTCCGGTGAGTGATTTCTATCAAATCCCGCCAAACCGTGTGGTGGAAATGGGCAGCCAGATCGAAATCTAAATTCATATCAATCAAAAGCCAGAAGTCATTCTGGCTTTTTTTTGCCCATGGGTTTTATGGGTTGGTGTATTACATTGATTCACTTTATTTTTGGCAACGACTTCTTCTCTAACCCAGCAAGTAAGGCCTTTATCATTTGTGTTATTAAGTCTGTAAAAGTAGATAGGCTGATATTGCGCTGAGATAGTATCAAACCCTTTAGAATGCTGAGTTTGAATCGTTTTATTATTCAATCCTCCCCAGCAAATCGCGATACATCAGCATAAAACGACTCCATACGACAAACTGTGTCGCAAGGCTGTCGAACAACACTGCGCAACATGACATAATCATCTTCGCAAGTGCAATAAAGCATCTGTAAGATATTTGATTTTCTAGCATTTTTTGTGAAATAAACAATAAATTGTTACATGGAATGTTGTTTAGTTAAGCACAAATCGTAGAAGCTTTACTCGGTTGAAGGTCGACACAATATCTTTCAGTTTATTGACTTGTTAAGCTATTTAAATTCAAAAACTTAATTTGTATCAGTTTTGAGTGGATTGTTTATTTAACCTTGTTTAGGAAGCCTTTGTTGAAAAATTCAGTAGTTAAAATGGTGTTAGGTGTTGTTGCTACTGGAAGTTTTGCGATTGCGTTTGGCCAAGAGAAAATTTTTCAGTTACTGCCGTTTACCCAAAGTAGTACCAATAACTCTGCGTGTTTAAATCAGTTCTATCGAGAGCAACCACCTGTTTTAATCAAAGAAAGTTTAAAGAAAAACAGTTATCCCTTATGTTTTAATGGGTTTAATGTGATGTATTCGGGTGTTTCTAAAACACCGTTATGGACAGCAGAATATTTATCTCCACAGCGCTTAAGTCAAAAGATTAAACGTGAAGATAATTTCCATGAAGAGCCACGTGTGAACGCTACACATCGTGCATTATTATCGGATTATCGTGGTTCAGGCTATGATCGTGGTCATATGTCACCCAATGCCGATATGCCTAACAAGGAATCACAGTTCGACAGCTTTTCTTTAGCCAATATGGTGCCGCAAGCTGCTAAAAATAACCAACAAGTTTGGCGTGAGTTAGAAGAAGCAACTCGTGCGATTGTCACCAAGCAAAAGAAAGATGTCTATGTGGTCACTGGCCCAGTGTTTTCTGGCAAAAAACTAAAAACCATTGGAAAGGGTGTGATTGTTCCAACCGCGATCTATAAAGCGATTTACTTGCCTAAACACGGGATCATTGGTGCGTACTATGCGCCAAATAATGATTCACTTCAGGTTAAAGTGGTCAGCGTGTGCTATTTAGAAGAACAGTTGGGAATGAATTTATTTCCACAACTGACTGAAGAACAAAAGCGCAATACCTATAAATTGCCTTTGAACGCAAAGCAGGTCAAGGTCAATAAAGAAATTGAGTACTCACATTGGGATGCGGAAAGCCAATGTGCAGAAGAGGTCAGTCAGGATAAAATCACCGCACTGCAAAAGCAGTTCCAACCCAAAAGTGGTTCAACAGCGACATCGGATATCCAATTGCCGAAAGTCGATCCTGAAACCAAAGATGCCTTGGTTAAACAATTGGTTGAAGCGTTGTTGCAATATATTTTACAAATTTTGAAATAATTTAGCGTTGATGGTGCAGTATCTTTTGAGAATCTATTTATACTGTGAATAAGATCGAAAAAAATTGAGAAAATTAAAAATGTTTAAACCGTTTGAGAATGGCACCGAATCACATTCAATTCATGATTTAACCTTAGAAAATCAAACTGATTGTGTCAGTATTTATGGCAATTTACAGATCACCAAAGATCAAGCTGGCTTAAAAGCGGCTAAGCTTTTACAAAGCTATCTCAATGATGTTGTGGCAAGCTTAGAGAAGCAAAGTGACCTACCAGAACAGTTAGCACGTCAAAGCGAAGGTGAAATAGAGAATCCATTTCTTTAAAGAGCATATTTATTTTTAAGCCATTTTTGAATCAGTTACTTTCTAATTCATTGGTTTATATGTATAAAAAACCTGCTGTGGCAGGTTTTTTTACATTGAAAATTTATTTAGGATTGAGGCTCGTTACCCACAACCTTATAAATCAGTGCTCCAATGATTGCACCGACAATTGGCGCCACCCAGAATAACCATAATTGACTCAATGCTGCTGTTTCGGCGAATAAAGCCACAGCGGTACTTCGTGCTGGATTAACTGAAGTATTGGTGACGGGGATACTAATTAAGTGAATCAAAGTAAGTGCTAAACCGATGGCAATCGGGGCAAAGCCAGCAGGTGCACGTTTATCTGTTGAACCGAGAATAACAATTAAGAAAAAGGCGGTTAATACGATTTCAATTAACAAGGCTGAGACTAAAGAATATTTGCCAGGGGATAAATCACCAAAGCCATTGCTGGCGAATCCGCCAGTTCCTGTGAATCCCGCCTGACCTTGTACGATTAAATACAAAACAAATGCGGCCAAAATACCACCGATGACTTGAGCAATAATATAAGGCGCTAAGTCTTTGGCATTAAAACGACCACCTACCCATAAACCCACACTGACAGCAGGGTTAAAATGCCCGCCTGAGATATGCCCTAAAGCAAAAGCGCCTGTGAGTACGGTTAAACCGAATGCCAGTGCAACACCAGCAAAACCGATGCCCAGTTCTGGAAAAGCAGCGGCAAATATTGCGCTACCACATCCTCCAAACACCAGCCAAAAGGTTCCGATAAATTCTGCGAGATATTTATTCATATTGATTCCTAAATTATTTTTTTGAACGGAATGGGGTTATATGACTATTTTTAGATAGTTGATAACCGTGGGGTGGATACAACTTTTATTTTCTGTATAAAGATAATAGTCTAAAAATATGAAAATAAAATCACAAATAAAAAATATTCATATCAATATCGGCTAATGTTCTGATTTTATTTTAAAAAATTATATTTTACAGATATTTGATGCTAAAAAAATGAGTGGTGAGAATGGTGAAATATGCTGTTTCTATCTATAAATTTAATTCACAATTACTTAAATTCTCGATGCTGAATACGCCATTGTTGCGGTGTTAAGCCTGTCCATTGTTTAAACGCACGTTGGAAAGCACTTTGTTCTGAGTAACTGAGAAGCAGGGCAATTTCATGCAGACCTAAATGTGGATCTTGTAGATATTGAAAGGCCAATAATTGGCGGACATCCTGAACACGTTGTTGGTAGGTGGTGTTCTGACTTTGTAGATGACGTTGTAACTGGCGTATCGACATATTCAGTTGTTTGGCAATCGCTTCGATTTGATAATTGTTTTTTTGTAATCCCAATAAAATACTTTGTTGTAAGCGCTCATCTAACTGGGTGGCATTGGGTAAGCTTTCAAGTAAGGCTTGGGCTTGTTGCATCAGCAGTTTTTGCAGAGTTTGATCACTGCGTTTAAAAGAAATCGCAAGTGCGCTGATGGGAAAGATCAGTTCGACTTTTTCTTGTTGAAAGAGTACAGGACACTTAAAGAATGCTTGATATACCATGCTGTTTTTAGGTTGAGGATGAATAAAATTAACCTGATACAGGCTTATATCATCGGATATAAATTGTCTTAAAAACTGAATCACCACGGCCATCGCAATTTCATCAGTAATTTGAGTGGTTAAATGGGTGGGTAGATTTTCCCAACGTACCGAGATGTGCTGTTCATCATAATATTCAACTTTCAGGGGGCTTCCATCATAAATCAATCGATGAAAATCATGGTAGCGGGTGAGTGCCTCTCCAAGCGTGTCACAAGATTGTGCAATATAGGCAATGATACCAATATGTTTGGGTTGTACATACTTAGAGATGTCTAGACCCAACGCAGGGCTTTGTACTTGCGATTGAATGTCATCCAAGATTTCACGCCAAACGGTATAGTCAAAGCGTTCAACATTTTGAATCTGTTGTAATTTGGTTGAGATGTTTAGACCTTTAGCTTCACTAAAAGTATAGAGTAATTGCCCAAGCCCGCCATATATCGAGCCCGCATAGTCCTTTAATTGCATCATTTACACATCTTGTTATTGTGTGATCTACGTCAGCTGTAGTTTAAACATTATACTATTTTAATTTGTCGTAATTTGTCAATGAAAATACTTTTTGATGTCAATACCTATTTCCCAGCATGTTTTATATTCACAATAAGCAAGAGGGATTGATTATGTTAAAAGGTTTTTTAGTCGGATTGGTCGTCGCAAATGGCTTTGAATGGGTGGCGCATAACTATATTTTACATGGTCAACATCGCCCAGGAAAACCTCGGTTCAGTCCAGTACCACGCAGTATGAAATCGCATTGGGAACACCATCGTGAAGTGCGTAAACAAGATTTTCATGATGATGGCTATGTAGAAGAGATTTCAAATTGGCGAACCAAAAATGAAATCGTTTCTTTGGCGGTGGTTGCAGGTGCGGCAAGTTTGATTTTCTACCCGATTTCGAAAGGAATGGTTGCGGCATCGCTTTATAGTGCGTGTAATTATTATTATATCCATCGCCGTGCACATTTAGAGCCAGATTGGGCGATGAAGAAAATTCCTTGGCATTATGATCACCATATGAACTCGAACCAAGATGCCAACTGGTGTGTCACTAAGCCTTGGTTTGACTACCTGATGGGAACACGGGTGATTTCTTCTGCGGATCTGCAAGAGCAGAATCCTTTAGGTGTGAAACTGCCTCAGCCAATCGCAAACTGGTTATCATCCAGCATAGAAAAATATTTTCCAGCCAAATGGGTAGAGAAAAAACCGCTATTGGTTGAGGACAATACGCAAAAGCTCAATGATTCTGTGGCTTAATTTGGCTTTTTGAACGTTGTTGCTTGTTCTGATCTGTTTAAAACTGCTGTGAAATGAACTGGTTGCGTCGTGTAAAATCTATAATTTGTCGTGATTGGTCAGCGTTTTCGGTATCTTTGGTCAATATTAAGCCATGCGATCAATGTATATTGATTGCACAGCATGTACCCACTGCCATGTTTTAAGTTTTATAGGAGTCTCCAAGACTCCTTTTTTTATACGTGGGAAAAGTAAATATATATAAGATTAAATTTATAAGCACATGTGATCGCGTCATCTTGTACGATGAAGCAATAAAAAAATCCCCTGACGGGGATTGTTTAGATGTGCATAAGATGCACATCACTTTTGGATTTTTGCTTTGCGAGGCTGTGGACATTACTCAGGCTTTAAGCCTTCCGCCATTTCCAATGATTGATCATTATCCAAAAATTTTTCACGCTGTTCTTCTAAAAACTTTTTTGCATCTGGTTCAAACACGTTTAAACGTTTTTCATTGATTAACGTGGTTTGGTGTTTTAACCATTCTTGCCAAGCTTGTTTAGACACTGTGTCAAATAACACTTGACCCTTTGGACCTGGAAAGGGTGCAAAGTCTAAACCTTCTAACTCTTTTTGATATTTACGGCAAAATACTTGTCGAGTCATATCAAAACTCCTTATGCATAAAGTTTTTCTAAACGGATATAAGCGCGTTCAATGGCAGCAGCAACCTGTGCAGGCGCAGTACCACCAATATGATTACGTGCATTGACAGATGCTTCAAGGGTTAAAGCTTTTTCAAACACATCTGCTTGAATTAAATCTGAGAATTGTTGTAATTGCTCAAGGCTTAACTCAGAAAGATCTTTCGATTCTTGCACACCTAAAGCCACGGCTTTACCTACGATTTCATGTGCATCACGGAAAGCAACGCCATTTTTTACAAGGTAATCAGCCAAGTCTGTTGCGGTAGAGAAACCACGTAGCGCCGCTTCACGCATGATTTCAATATTTGGTACAAGTGCAGGAATCATATCTGCAAAAGCCATCAATGAACCACGCACTGTATCAATCGCATCAAACAAAGGTTCTTTGTCTTCTTGGTTGTCTTTGTTATAGGCCAAAGGTTGACCTTTCATGAGGGTGAGCAGACTCATTAAGTCGCCATAGACACGGCCAGTTTTACCACGAATCAGTTCAGGAACATCTGGGTTTTTCTTTTGTGGCATGATCGATGAGCCAGTACAGAAACGGTCAGGAATATTCACAAACTTAAATTGTGCAGAAGTCCAAAGAATCATTTCTTCTGACATACGTGATAAATGCATCATGATTAAAGATGCAGCAGCATTAAATTCAATTGCAAAGTCACGATCAGATACCGCATCTAAAGAATTTTCAGCAACGGCTTCAAAGTTTAACAATTCCGCAGTATACGCACGATCAATAGGATACGTTGTTCCAGCAAGCGCAGCTGAACCTAAAGGCATACGGTTGACACGTTTACGGCAGTCGATTAAACGCTCAGAGTCACGCACCAACATTTCAAACCATGCCATCAAATGATGACCAAAAGTCACAGGTTGTGCAGTCTGTAAATGGGTAAAGCCTGGCATGATGGTGTCAGTATTGTTCGCTGCTAAGCCCAAGATGCCTTTTTGTAATTTTTCCAGTAAAGTCAAAATCGCATCAATTTCGTCACGTACATATAAACGGATGTCTGTGGCAACTTGGTCATTACGGCTACGACCGGTATGCAATTTTTTACCTGCAATCCCGATACGCTGAGTTAAACGAGATTCGATATTCATGTGCACATCTTCTAAATCAATGCGCCATTCAAATTGACCTGCTTCAATTTCAGCTTTAATTGTGTTTAAACCATTGATAATGTCATCACGTTCTTGTTCTGTAAGGACACCAACTTTTGCTAACATAGTCGCATGTGCGATCGAGCCAGCAATATCTTGTTTATAAAAGCGTTGGTCAAATTGAACTGATGCAGTAAATTCAGCAACAAAGGCATCAGTAGCTTCA
This sequence comes from Ilex asprella, assembly GCA_023539305.1. NCBI lineage: Eukaryota > Viridiplantae > Streptophyta > Magnoliopsida > Aquifoliales > Aquifoliaceae > Ilex > Ilex asprella. The sequence continues at coordinate 272,670 of JAHQCQ010013574.1, forward strand.
GAGAAACGACCGCCCCACATGCCTGAAGTTTGGGCTTGTGACGGATTAGAGGAATTAGAAGATGTGGTCATATCGGCTCAGTAGGAAAAAAAGCAGTAGAACTAAACGCAGTATAACAAATTCAGCCTCACTTGCCGAAGTAAAGCGCAATCATTCATCAATAAAATCTGGGCGCGGTTTTTATCAGTCTTATTTTTTTAGCAAAATGGGACATCGCAAGTATTTATTCGAATTATTTATTTCCAGTAATGTGTTGGCTTTTTTATTGGCACTGGCCGAAGCACAATCATGGGGCAATTTAAATCTTTGGCATGTTTTAGAATATATTTTATATATTAATTGGATATTATTGGCCTTTGCAGCTTTTCAGGATGTATTTGAAAAAAGGTTATCGCAATATACCTATTTATCTATTTCAATATTCAGTTTTATCCTTTTACTGGCGATTGTGTTGTGTACAACACTGGTTTTAAATATTATTCATTATTGGGGAACGCATTTTTCTTTACAAAATATTTCCATGCAAGACATTTCGCATAATCTTATTTTGCATGTCAGTTATGGGGTATTACTGGGCGCATTTTGTTTACGCTACTTGTATATCCGTGAACAAGCCGTATTGCAGCAAAATAGTGAATTGAATGCGCGTATTCAGGCCATGCAAGCACGTATTCATCCACATTTTTTATTTAATAGTTTAAATAGCGTGGTGAGTTTAATTGCGATTGATCCCGATAAAGCTGAACAAATGCTGATAGATTTATCCAAATTGTTTAGAGCCAGTTTTCAAGAATTAAAGCTCGTGACCTTAAAAGAAGAAATACAGTTATCTCAACAATATATTGCAATAGAGCAAATTCGTTTGGGAGATCGTTTAAATGTGGAATGGAATATTCAACAACCGCTGTTATTAGATCAGGTCAAAATTCCCTTATTAACCTTACAACCTTTAATTGAAAACAGTATTTTTCATGGGGTTGAGCAAAAGATTATCGATGCCAAGATCGGCATACTGGTTGAAATATTGCAAAATCAAGTCAACATAGTCATTACCAACCCATTTTTACAAGATAGAATAAAAGTACGAGAAGGGCATGGAATTGCTTTAGAAAATGTAAAACAGCGTCTAAAAGCACATTTTGGCGATTCTGTTTATTTTCGGAATTATGCAGGGAATGGATTATTTACAATGGTAATCCAATATCAGTATAAAAATAGATGATTGGGAAATTCATTAAAATAAAGACGATATATTTGGGTAAGGAGGAGCAATGGACATCCTGATTTGTGATGATGAACCGCTTGCAGTGGAACGCTTATCACGATTGGTGTCGCAACTTGGGCATCAGGTTATTGCAACAGCGCAACATGGTCAACAGGCATTGGAAATGGTTCAGCAGTTCGAGCCAGATGTGGTGTTGCTTGATATTCAAATGCCAGAAATGGATGGTTTAAGCTGTGCGCAGCATTTAGCACATTTTAATCCGACGCCAGCCATCGTATTTTGTACGGCATTTGATGAACATGCTTTGCAAGCCATTCAATCTCAAGCAAAAGGATATTTATTAAAACCAATTGCCAAGGATGATTTAGAAACGGTTTTGGAGAGTGTCACTAAACTGACTCAAGCTCAATTAACTCACCTAGAAAAAAAAGAACTCATGGAAGAAAAAGTGCAAAGACAGCAAATTGCTGCAAAAACCTATCGAGGTTTGGAGCTAATTCCTGTTGAAAATATTTACTATTTTTTAGCAGATCAAAAATATGTCACCGTGCGCCATAAAAATGGTAGTGTGCTTATTGATGAAACGCTCAAAGATTTAGAAACAGAGTTCGCAGATCGATTTATTCGTATTCATCGTAATGCTTTAATTTCTCTAGATTATTTAGATGGGTTGGAAATGGTGTCCTCCGGTCAGTATCAGGTACGATGCCGTGAGTTAGACGAGCGTTTGGCAGTCAGTCGTCGTCACTTACCGTTACTGCGCGAACGGATGCAGAATTTATAGTTTGATGGGAAGCTTAAATCATTTTGATAATTTACTTGCATTTTTACGATTGCAGAGTAAGTTTAGAGTGTTTAAAAGTTTGGCAAAGCTGAAATGATGAAAACCTTGAAAATAGCAACTCGCCAGAGCCCGCTCGCAATGTGGCAGGCTGAGCATATTCGTGATCGTTTAGAGCAATTACACGCGCATGTAAAAGTAGAATTGGTTACCTTTGTAACCCAAGGTGACAAAATTTTAGATACACCTTTGGCCAAGATTGGTGGTAAAGGCTTATTTGTCAAAGAATTAGAAGCTGCCTTAATGGATGGTCGTGCAGATTTAGCCGTTCATTCCATGAAAGATGTGCCGATGCAATTACCAGAAGGTTTGGAGCTTGCGGTCATTTGTGAACGTGAAGACCCTTTTGATGCTTTTGTTTCTAACCATTATGCAAAGTTTGATGATTTACCACAAGGCGCAACACTTGGTACATCGAGCTTACGCCGTAAATGTCAGATTTTAAAACAACGCCCTGATTTAAATGTGATTGATTTACGTGGCAATGTTGGAACACGCTTATCCAAGCTGGATGCAGGTCAATATGATGCCATTATCCTTGCCAGTGCAGGCTTAAAACGCTTAGAACTCTCAGATCGTATTCGTCATACACTGCCAGCAGAAATAAGCTTACCTGCGGTAGGTCAAGGCGCATTGGGTTTAGAGTGCCGCTCAGCTGATCAAGAGATTTTGGATTTAATCATGCCGTTAATGCATGTTGAAACCAATGCCTGTGTCCGTGCTGAACGTGCTTTTAATGCTTATCTAGAAGGTGGCTGCCAAGTGCCTATCGCAGGCTTTGCTACCTTGAACGATCAAACACTGTCTTTGGAAGGGCGTGTGGGAAGTGCGGACGGACAAACGCTGTTATGTAGCCAAGTCAGTGGTACGCCAGATCAAGCAGAGCAGTTAGGTGTGCAACTTGCACAAAAGCTACTTCAACAAGGTGCTGGAGAAATACTCAAAGCACTTTATCAAGCTTAGTTTTTAGGCTTCAATGCTATTTATTAATACGCGCCCCATTGATCGGGCTCAGCCATTGACCCAATGTCTGCGCCAGTCTGGTTTTGACGTGGTTGATCTGCCATTATTGGCATTAACACCACGTCCATATAACAACACATTACAACAACTTTATTTACAGCTGTTATCGACTCAAATTATTGTTGTGGTCAGTCCTACAGCTGTTCAGATTGGTATGCAATATCTTCAGCAATCGGGTCTATCACTTGCACAGATCCAACATATTCAGTGGATTGCTGTAGGTAAAAAAACTGCGCAACGACTCTTAGATTATGGGGTGGAAAGCCATGTTCCTGCGGTGGAAACATCCGAAGGCATGCTAAGCTTAGCGCTGTTTAATCAGGTAAAAGAGCTCAAGAGAATTGCGTTTTGGCGTGGTGAAGGTGGGCGTCAATTTATGATGCAACAATGCCAAGCGCGTCATATTGATGTTTTAAACTTTATTTTATATGACCGCGCATTTCCTCAACAAACTCAGGCACAATTTTTAGATTTTGTGACCAAAATTGAGCAATTTGAAAAGCCCTATTGGAGTTGTATCAGCAGTGAAGCCAGTTGGCACAATTGGCTGGCTTTGACCCGAGATCATCAAGAGATTGTGAGTGCTTGTCATTATTTAGTTTTGGGTGAGCGTTTGTATCAATTATTAAGACATGGTAAAAATGCAGCTCAGACCTGTTTGAATAGCACTCAAATTTCAAATTTAGCGCCAGAAACCATTCTACAAACCATAGTGCAGTTGCAAAGGAAGTTATGAAGAAGTTTATTTATGTCTTATTGTTGATCGCTTTAGGATGGCTCATTAAGTTGAGTTATAACTTCTATCATGTTTCACAACAGCTCAATGATATTCAACAAACACTGCATAAAAGTGAACAAAAGAATGCCAGTTTGAATGATCAATTGGTGGCAGTAAAACGACAAACAGATGAACCGACTCAAGAGGTGGCAAAGAAAACCGCTTCGATTCAAACGCCTATTGCTGGTATTCATCCTAGTGTAGTGGTTAAACAGCAACTAGAGTTGGTGCAATTTGCTATGCAACAACAACAGTTTGTGTATGCACTTGAGCATCTTACTCAGTTAAATCAATCTTTAGATCATTATGCGTTGGCAGATGCAGTAAAACAAAGCCTACATCAAACCATTGCGCAAGATATACAGAGTATTCAACACTTTGTGATTGAACGAAATGCCCAGCGAGATCAACTAGAGGCTTTACTTAAACAAGTTGATCAAGCACTCATCACTGAATTGAAAAATAATCAACTAAAACCAGATCAAGATCAGTCGCAATACTTTTGGGAAAAATGGTTTCAAGTCGATATTGTTGAAACAAACACGCCAGCATTGGCAAGCCGTAAATTTATTTTAAAAGAAGTCCAATTAAGATTATTACTGGCGCAACAATTATTAGTCAAAGGGCAAACTGCTGAATATCAAGAGATGCTGAATCAAATGATTCAACAATTAGATATATTACCCGATGCTGCTAGTCAGAAGATTAAGCAAAAAATATTAAAAATGAAGCAAACATCGCAGCCGCCGATTCCTAAGCTGAATAGCTTGGCTGTTTTGGGGTAGATCGATGAAACATATTTTTCTGATCTATGCCTTTATTAGCCTGATTATTCTGGCTGTACTGAGTGTACTGAGTTATACCGCAGGCTCGGGTTATGTCTATGTGCTCTGGCACAATATTCAAGTTCAAACCAATTTATGGTTCTTAACCTTTGCTGGCGTTGGCATCAGTTTTTTGATGCATGTGGCATGGTATTTCCTCAATCGTTATATTCGTAGAGAAAAAAGAAAACTAGAACAAGTACTGAGTTTTAGCACGTTGCACCCATTTGAACAGTTTGGTGTATTGTGGTTATTAGATGGTGAAGATGAACAAGAGCAGGTGATCCAAACGATTTTTGATCAATCTGGTTTATTAAAGCCGATTGTGCAATCCCGATTATTACTCAAACAACTGCATTATTCAGAAGCATTAAAGGCTTTAGAACACAGCTCTCCATCCGCTTTTGAATTGGCGGAAATCTTACGTATCGAAATTTATTTGGCACAACAAGACAGTCAGCAAGCCCTCACCCATTTAGAGTTTTTAAATGGACATGAGCTTTCACCGTGGCTGAATCAACTTTCAGAAAGTTATAAATTGTCCGTGCAAAAATTATGGGGACAATTCGCCCTACAATATCCGTGGCAATATTTACACTCAACTCAATTCGGACAATTAGAAACTGCGACTAAACAGCAGTGGTTAATACAGCTTTTGGGTTGTTATGACCAAGCAAGTTTTGAAGATACTGAACTATTACAGCAAAAATTTTTAGAGATAGAACCACAACTCGATCAAATGCCTTATGAGACAAAAGTGCTTTGGCTAAAAATTATTACTCGCTTGCCTGAACTTGCTCAGCAACAACAGCAGCTGGTGATTCAAATACTTAATGAAAAATTTGACCAAGATGTGTTCCACTTATGGTTCCAGCAACAGTTGCTTAGACAGAATCCAGATTATGAATATTTAGAGCAACAGATTATAAATCTTGAATCTAAATATATGAACATTCCTGTTTTTTGCTTTGCTAAATGGCATATATATATTGCAACACAGCGGGAATATGAAGCAGATCAACTTCTGTCATTATATCCAAATGATATTCTAATGAATTATTTAAGAATCAAGTCCACTTTAAATGGAAATGATGAATTAATTCAACAATTGAATTCAATTTTTGAAAAAGATAGCAATTATATTCAATTTAAAATTTGAGAACCCAGCATGAATCCATTGACACAATTCCCGATCGTTTATGAGCAAAAGGTTGCATGGGGCGATATGGACGCTTTTGGTCATGTAAATAATGTGATGTATTATCGTTATATTGAGAGTGCACGTATTGAATATTTTGATCGTTTAAATGTGTTTGACCAAGATGTTTTAACTGTGGTTGCCTCAAGTCAATGCAAATATTTAAAACCTGTATTTTATCCTGATGTGCTACATATTGGTGCGCGGGTAGAAGAAATGAGAAATAGTGCTATACGCATGCATTATGTATTATTCAGTCAGCAACAACAGCAGATTGTGGCGGACGGAGAAGCAGTTATTGTTTTTGTCGATAAAGTAGCAATGAAAAAAGCATTAATTCCCCAACAGTTGCGAAAAATTATAATTGATTTAGAAGCTACAGTGCATAATGATTTGAAAAATACATAAAAATGCCTCAATTATCATCATTATATTTAAAACATAAGACAGCATATTCTTTTGCATTCGCTTTATTTTGATGTTAAAAATAAGCGCTTTGAGGTAATTATAATAATCTTTTTGTTGTTTTATGTGTTTATTGGGGAATATATGTATTGCTTATTGGAATAAATGAAAATACTATTGCTATGAAGTTATTTTAAATAAGTATTAAGAAATTTACGTGGAGAGTTAATGATGCCTGATATTAGTAATTTATCGGTTGAAGAGTTAAGAAAGTTAACAGCTGAAGCAGAAGCTTTAATTGAAAGTAAAAAAGACCAAGCAGTTGAAGATGCCTATAATAAAATTATTGAAATTGCGCAATCTGCTGGTTTAACTTTAGAACAGTTTATTGAATACGGCGCGCAAAAGCGTAAAAAGACAACGCGTAAAGCTGTTGAGCCGCGTTACCGCAATAAAAAAGATACTTCTGAAACTTGGACTGGACGCGGTAAACAACCACGTTGGTTGGTTGCAGAAATCGAAAAAGGTGCAAAATTAGAAGATTTCTTGATCTAATCTTCATCTAAGTGTCATTCAAAGACCTTAAAATCAAAGAACCAAGCAAATCTGCTTGGTTTTTTTATACGAGTGAATTGGCGTTATGCAAAAATTATGCATAATGTATAAACAAGAGGGCATCATCTTGCATGGAAGAATAAATGAATGATGGTAAAGATGAATGAATAAAAAATCAAAACAGATCACGTGGTGGATTACTGGAGTTGTCGCTTTTTTAATTTTTGTACTTTTGCAAGTCCCTGCAACATGGCTGATTTCTAAATTTTATAAGAACAACCAAACCTTACAAAATGTCAGTGGAAATATTTGGCAAGGGCAAGCAGATTGGCGCAAGGGTAATTTACGTGGTTCCGTTTCGTGGAGAACACGCCCGTGGGATCTGATTTTATTACGTGTGGGCGCAAATGTTGAAGTGCATAGTGGGCAAACTCAGCTCAATGGGGTTGTCGGCTATGGCATTGGTAAAAAAATAATTATTAATCAGATGCAAGGTCAGATTGCACCAGAAACTTTAAAGAATATTGCAAATTGGCAGTGGCCAGCGAATGCAATTCAAATTTCAGATATGACCCTACGTTTTAAAAAAGACACTGGATTTAGTGATGTAGATGGTCAATTGCATTGGGGTGGTGGTGAGCTTCGTTATACTTTTGGACAGCGTCAAGATCAAATGAATATCCCGTCTTTAAATGCACAACTTAAAGATGAAGCGGGTAAACTGATTTTGGATATACAAGATCAACGTAGCCAGAAGATGGCCAATATCAGCATAGATCCAACCATGATGTTAGATGTGCAATTAACCCAACGCATGTTACTCAATGTGCCTTCCTATGATGGAAAGGCTGGTTTAGATACTTTTGTGATTAGTTCTAGACAACCACTCATTCAAGGTGGTTTCTAATGAATATAAAAGAACGCTTTGAAAATATTTCTTGGAAAAAAACAGAGCACCTTGCACCTGTTGTTTTATTTCTTTTAATTTTAGCATTGTGCTGGAAACTGGCTTCGATTTTTTGGTGGGTGGTTGCACCGCCACAAGTCATGCAACCAGAGCAAGTGAGTCTAGGTTCACAACAAATCCAAGTGCCCAATATTTCAAGCTTTTCATTGTTTGAGGAAGTGGGTTCTAGTGCGACTGCAGATGACAGTATTCCGATGGTCTTGCAAGGTGTAGTCGTGAGTTATCCTGCGCGTTTCTCTTCAGCGGTGATTAAAGTCAAAGAAACAGCAGATCGTTATGCGGTGGGTGATCCAATTGAGGGTACCAGTTATCAGTTATCCGAAGTATATTGGGATCATATTGTTTTAAGTCAAAATGGAAATAACAGTAAAGAGTTACGTTTTACCGGGCTGGATAGTTTGTATCAGCCTATGCCAGGGCAATCTACAGATCAAAATACCAGCCCGCCAGCAAGTAATCCTGTGCCATCGCCACAACAAAATTCAAGCCAAAATGCTTTAGGGCAGGCGATTGAGAAGATGAATGAAAATCGGGACGAATACCTAAAGAACATGGGGGTTAACGCAAGTGGCGGTCAAGGCTATGAAGTGACAGATCAGACCCCCGCAGCGCTCCGAAATAAACTGGGATTAAGATCTGGAGATCGTATTCTTTCACTCAATGGACAATCAGTAGGTCAAGGACAGAGTGATGTTCAGCTGCTAGAACAAGCAAAGCGTGATGGCAAAGTAAAAATTGAAATTAAGCGTGGTGATCAGGTGATGACCATTCAGCAAAGTTTGTAAGTGGCTAGGACTACAAATAAAATTAGGATAGATAATAAGTTATGGCTTTTTTGAATCACAATCGACCACTTTGGGCTTTAGTTGCAGCGGCACCAATGATGGTTGCGGTCAGTACAGCAGCACATGCACAGACGTGGAAAATTAACTTACGCGATGCTGATCTCACGGCTTTTATCAACGAAGTTGCAGATATTACGGGCAAAAATTTTGCGGTCGATCCCCGTGTACGTGGTAATGTCACGGTTATTTCAAATAAACCTCTAAATAAAAATGAAGTTTATGACCTATTTTTAGGGGTGCTGAATGTCAATGGTGTGGTGGCTATTCCATCGGGGAATACCATTCGCTTGGTACCAGACAGTAATGTAAAAAACTCGGGTGTACCTTATGACCCACGCAATAATGCACGTGGTGATCAGGTGGTAACACGGGTGATCTGGTTGGAAAATACCAACCCCAATGATTTGATCCCTGCATTACGTCCTTTAATGCCACAATTTGCACATTTGGCGGCCATACAAGGCACCAATGCGTTAATTGTGTCTGATCGTGCAGCGAATATTTATCAACTTGAAACCATTATTCGCAACTTGGATGGTACTGGGCAAAATGATATTGAAGCTGTTCCTTTACAACAGAGTCAAGCTGAAGAGATCATTAAGCAATTGGATGCCATGAGTTCGACAGGCGCATCGAAAGACTTTGCTGGGGCACGGGTTCGTATTATTGCTGATGCACGGACCAACCGTATTTTGATTAAAGGGGATACAGGTACGCGTAAACGTATCCGCAATATGATTGAAATGTTGGATGTGCCTTCTGCGGATCGTTTAGGCGGTCTTAAAGTCTTTAAATTAAAATATGCCAGTGCAAAGAATTTATCTGAAATTTTACAAGGCTTAGTTACTGGTCAGGCAGTCAATTCTAGTTCAAATAATTCTTCTAATAGTAGTTCTAACAACAGCAATAGCAACAGTTTTAACAATAATAACAATTCATCATCGAATACCGGCTCAAGCACTGGAAGCAGTATTTCAACACCAGCAATTAATTTAAACAGCAACTCAAATAACAATAATCAAAATAATATCACCAGTTTTAATGCCAATGGTGTGAGTATTATTGCAGATGGTGCTCAAAATGCGTTGGTGGTTAAAGCTGAGCCACAACTGATGCGCGAAATAGAAGCGGCGATCCAACAGCTTGATGTCCGTCGTCAACAAGTATTGATTGAAGCGACGATTATTGAGGTTGAGGGTAATGATACTGATCAACTCGGTGTGCAATGGGCAATGGGTGATCTAAGTAGTGGTGTGGGTTTAATTAACTTTGATAAAGTGGGTACAAGTTTAGCTAAATTGGCAGCAGGCTATCTATCAGGTGGTGCGGCTGGTTTAGGTGGTGCTGTCGGTCCAGGTGCCTCTCTTGTTTTAGGAGATTATAAAGAAGGTGCTGATGGTTCACGTAGACTATATGGTGCTGTGATTCAGGCTTTAAAAGCCAATACCAAGTCAAATTTATTATCTACGCCATCGATTGTCACAATGGATAATGAAGAAGCGTATATTGTCGTTGGGCAAAACGTTCCATTTGTTACAGGCTCAGTCAGTACTGGGACAGGGGGTACCGTCAACCCATATACCTCAATTGAACGTAAGGATGTGGGGGTGACCTTAAAGGTAATTCCGCATATTGGTGAGGGTGGTTCGATTCGCTTAGAGGTAGAGCAAGAAGTCTCTGCAGTTGCTGAAAATAAAGGACAGGCAACGGATTTGGTCACCAGTAAACGCTCAATCAAGACCTCTGTGCTTGCAGATCATGGGCAAACCGTGGTGTTAGGTGGCTTGATTTCAGATGATACTGCCCATACACGCCAATCTATACCCTTCTTGGGTGATATTCCGGGCTTAGGCCGTTTATTTAGAGCGGAAGGCAAATCGAATGCTAAACGTAACTTATTGGTGTTTATCCACCCAACAATAATTGGTGATAACGCTGATATACGCCGTGTATCTCAACAGCGTTATGATCAGCTGTATAGTCTGCAATTGGCGATGGATAAAGATGGTAATTTTGCCAAACTCCCAGCCAATGTGGATGATGTTTTTCAGCAACGACTACCGATTAGCTCAACACCAAGTTCGCAGCCTAAGCTAGTACAACCGCAACCGACAGCACAACCATCAAGCCAGTATCAAAAAGTGCCTACAGGTGCCAAGACAAGTGCAGTACAAGGCAATGCGGTGACTACACCCGTTGCAGAGGAACCAAATGATATCCGTAAGCAGTAGCATTGTGGGCTTCGCGTAACAAGTGCTTCTAATCGCATGCTTTATTTGATATTTAAAATAGCTTGTTAAAGTATTGTGGTGTGTTCTGTTGTGGCGTGGGCAACATAAGGCTTGGTTTTACGCTGATTTAGCACTGTAGAAATGTCATGCTAAGATAGACTTGAATTAGAATGGGAAGATAATCATGACTTGGAAATTACAAGCAATTACAGGTGAGTTAGAAGGGCAGGAAGTAACGATTGACCGTGATATGCTGGTTGGACGCCATCAAGATGCAGACCTGTTATTACAAGCTGCGGAAATTTCACGTCGCCATGCTGCATTCTTATTAAAAGAAGATGCACTTTGGGTTCAAGATCTAAAGTCATCCAATGGTACCTTTGTGAATGATATCCGTATCGATCAAGATAAACTGTTGATGGATGGTGATATTGTTCAATTTGCCAGTGTTAAATTTAATGTACTTGCACCGGTAAAACCTGTTGTTTTGCAAACTGAACAGGCAGCGCCTGAGGTCGAAGTTCAACCGGTTGTAGTTCCAATAGAAACGCCAGTTCAACAACCTGCTGAGGCTGTGGCGACTGCTGAAATTAAACCAGCTGCCCCAGTAGAACGTACAGTGGCAGATCAGATGAATGAACAGGGCATGCCTGAGCTTTCAGAACGAGATAGCAGTGTGCAAATCAACCGTGAAGGTATGCCGTCTGGTGTAGCAATCCCTAAACCTGCGCCAATTCCAGAAGGTGTGGATATTCATGCGGCTACACAGCCAAAAGTAGAGCAGGTTAAAGCACCTGAGATTGTTGCAGAAGAACACGTCGAAACCCAGAAAAATGCAAAGTTAGGTTTGGCAACACTGGTGATTTTGATCATTTTGGCAATTATTGCATGGCTATTGTTTAAATAATTTGCGAATGCGCTACACTCAAGGCATGCAATCGCATGCCTTTGTTTTTTTGTATTTTCGTTTTTAAAAATTAAAACTCGATTTAGGTGTAAATCATGAATGTGGCAAAGCTAGACCAACGTGAACTGATTTTATTTGATTTGGATGGGACCTTGGTTGATTCAGCATTTGATTTATATCGTGCCATGAATTTAAGTCTAGCGCGTTTGAACTTACCCCAAGTCACTGAACAACAGGTTCGGGTTTGGATTGGTAAAGGCACCTCATTATTTTGTGAAAGTACATTGAAGTATTTAAAAGGTGAAGTGGATCCAGTACTGCATCAACAGCTTTTGGATACATTCTTGGAAATTTACAATGCAGAGCCTTGTGTTGATACCAAACCATTCTCTGGAATTTTAGAGTTTTTAGAATGGGGAATTGAAAACAATAAGAAATTGATTTGTGTGACCAATAAACCAGAACAGCCCGCACGAAAAATTCTAGAAGAATTGCAAATGGATCACTATTTTGTCGATGTAATAGGTGGTGATCGTTTTGAAGTGCGTAAACCACATCCAAAACCATTGTTGTATTGTGTTGAAACTTATCAGTCATCAACGGACAAAACTTTGATGATTGGCGATTCAAGTAATGATGTCGAGGCTGCACGCCGTGCAGATGTTGATTGTATTGTGGTCAGCTATGGTTATAATCACGGTGAAGATATTCAACTCTGTCAGCCACAACAAGTGGTGGATGATTTAACAGAGCTTTTGGCTTAACACCGGTATATTTAAATTGTTGCGAAAAAAGGGAAGAGGAATGAATAGCAAACGCACTTTTCGATGGCGTCACTAAGTGAAATGCAGAGACATCCATACTTAGTATTATCGAAAATAGAGAGAATTCCTGATGACAACCTTAGCGCAATTTGAACAACTAAAATCAGCGGGTTATAACCTTATCCCTGTATATCGCCAACGCTTAGCCGATACAGATACGCCATTGTCTGTATTTGCACGGTTAAAACAGCATCAACAAGCTTATCTTTTTGAATCTGTCGAAGGTGGTGAAAACTGGGCAAGATATTCAATTATTGGACTGGGTGAATCAATCGTATTTTCCTGTAATGCAGGACAGCTCACGATCAAATCGGTAGATGGCTCGATAGATACCCAGCCATGTGCAGATCCCTTTCAATATATCCGTGATTTTCAAGCGCAGTTTAAAGTACCCACCCAGCAAGATTTACCCGCGCTGCCTAATTTTACTGGCGGCTTGGTGGGTTACTTTGGTTATGACGCAGTACGTTATATTGAGCCACGGTTAAAGAATGTGCCTGAGGCGGATCCCGTTGGACTGCCAGATTTATGGATGATGTTGTCTAAAACCGTCATTGTATTTGATAACTTAAAAGATACTTTGTTTTTAATCGTACATGCAGATGTTAATGATACAGAGGCTTATACCAAGGCTCAGCAACAGCTGGATGAGATTGAGGCATTATTGGCTATGCCAATCAGCTTGGTTGCCAAAAAACATACCGCTCCGCATTTTGAGTCACTGACTGGGCATGACAAATTCCTTGAGTCAATTGAGAAAGTTAAAGAATATATCCGTGCTGGTGATGTGATGCAGGTTGTTCCTGGGCATCGTATGGTGTCGGATTTTGATGGTGAGCCTTTACAGGTTTATCGCGCATTAAGACATCTCAATCCATCACCGTATTTATTTTTGGTGCAAGGCCAGACCCTTTTAGATCAAAAGCCGTTCCATATCGTAGGTTCTTCACCGGAAATTCTTTCTCGACTCGAAAATGGAATCGCGACTGTACGTCCGCTTGCTGGTACACGCCCACGAGGAAAAACCAAAGAAGAAGATTTGGCGCTTGAAAAAGATTTGCTTTCTGATGAAAAAGAGATTGCGGAACATTTAATGCTGATTGATTTAGGCCGTAATGATGTGGGGCGTGTCTCGAAAATCGGTAAAGTGCAAGTGACTGATCAAATGGTGATCGAACGTTATTCACATGTCATGCATATTGTTTCCAATGTACAAGGTGAAGTGTTGGATGATGTCGATGCTTTGGATGTTTTTAAGGCAACTTTTCCAGCAGGCACGCTTTCAGGTGCCCCAAAGATTCGTGCAATGGAAATTATTGACGAAGTTGAGCCGGTAAAACGTGGAATTTTTGGCGGCGCAGTGGGTTATTTGGGCTGGCATGGCGAAATGGACATGTCGATTGCGATCAGAACCTGTGTTATTCGTGAAAATAAGGTCTATGTACAGGCTGGTGCAGGGTTGGTTGTCGACTCAAATCCTGAATCAGAGTGGAATGAAACCCAAATAAAAGCTCGCGCAGTGATCAAAGCGGTTGAATTATCGTCAAACGGATTGATTTTATGAGTTTTTGAGGTTTTTTTTGCAAAAAACACTTGCAAGGATTCTGAGTTTTGCTAAACTGCACACCGTTCCGATACGAAACGTACGAAACACTAAGAAACGCCGGCATAGCTCAGTTGGTAGAGCAACTGACTTGTAATCAGTAGGTCCACAGTTCGAATCCGTGTGCCGGCACCATCTTAAGGTTTTGTGTTATAATATTGAAGAACAACACTGAAAGTAAGTGTAAAGGTGAGATTCCCGAGCGGTCAAAGGGAGCAGACTGTAACTCTGCCACGAAAGTTTCGAAGGTTCGAATCCTTCTCTCACCACCATTACTTCGATAAGTGGTAATTACCAACATTAAGCGGGAGTAGCTCAGTTGGTAGAGCGGTAGCCTTCCAAGCTACATGTCGCGAGTTCGACCCTCGTCTCCCGCTCCATCGAAGATGATGCTCTTATAGCTCAGTGGTAGAGCACTCCCTTGGTAAGGGAGAGGTCTCGAGTTCAAATCTCGATAAGAGCTCCAGATACAATTTGGTAGATTATTCTACACCAGTTTCTCAAAAGCAGGCTTATTAGTCTGCTTTTCAAGTATTAGGTGTCTAGTTTTTTAGACGATTGTCGATGCTGAGTTGTTTAACTCGTGTTCGACATAAACGAGGAAGAGCAAATGGCTAAGGCTAAGTTTGAACGTAATAAGCCACACGTAAACGTGGGTACAATTGGTCACGTCGACCATGGTAAAACAACTTTAACTGCTGCAATTGCAACAATTTGTGCAAAAACTTACGGCGGTGAAGCTAAAGACTACGCAGCAATCGATTCTGCACCAGAAGAAAAAGCACGTGGTATTACAATTAATACTTCACACGTAGAATACGATTCTCCAATTCGTCACTACGCTCACGTAGACTGCCCAGGTCACGCCGATTATGTTAAAAACATGATCACTGGTGCTGCTCAGATGGACGGTGCGATCCTTGTATGTGCTGCGACTGATGGTCCAATGCCACAAACTCGTGAACACATCCTTCTTTCTCGCCAAGTAGGTGTACCTTATATTCTTGTATTCCTTAACAAGTGTGACCTTGTTGATGATGAAGAATTACTTGAATT
>JAHQCQ010013574.1:287961-368131 GCA_023539305.1 Ilex asprella
CTTGCTGCACTTAATGGTGATGCTGGTCAATATGGCGAATCAGCTGTACTTTCACTTGTTGAAGCGCTTGATTCTTATATCCCAGAACCAGAACGTGCTATCGATAAAGCATTCTTGATGCCAATCGAAGATGTATTCTCTATTTCTGGTCGTGGTACAGTGGTAACAGGTCGTGTAGAATCTGGTATCGTTAAAGTCGGCGAAGAAGTTGAAATCGTTGGTATCAAAGATACAGTTAAAACAACTGTAACTGGCGTAGAAATGTTCCGTAAACTTCTTGACGAAGGTCGTGCGGGCGAGAACTGTGGTGTTCTTTTACGTGGTACTAAGCGTGAAGACGTACAACGTGGTCAAGTACTTGCTAAACCAGGTACAATCAAGCCACACACTAAATTCGACGCAGAAGTATATGTACTTTCTAAAGAAGAAGGTGGTCGTCATACTCCGTTCCTTAACGGTTACCGTCCACAGTTCTACTTCCGTACAACTGACGTAACTGGCGCAATCCAATTACAAGACGGCGTTGAAATGGTTATGCCAGGTGACAACGTTGAAATGTCAGTAGAACTAATTCACCCAATCGCAATGGACCCAGGTCTACGTTTTGCGATCCGTGAAGGTGGTCGTACAGTTGGTGCTGGTGTAGTTGCTAAAGTAACTGCATAACCGCTAATATGTTTGTTCTAACCGAGAGTTTAGGCTCTCGGTTTGTTTATAGGTCAGTAGTTCAATTGGTAGAGCGTCGGTCTCCAAAACCGAATGTTGGGGGTTCGAGTCCCTCCTGACCTGCCATTTTTTAAATAAAAAACTTGATGTCGGCTAAACTGGTCATATAATAAGTCGCGAAACCTACGACGAGTACAAAAATGTCGAATGATAAATCACGTGACGCAATGGGCGGCGCGGCAATTCCTCAAAGCAACAATTCTGCTGAAATGGTGAAGACAAGTTCTCCATTTGATTTTATTTTGTGGATCATAGCATTGGCTTTATTTGGCGGTGCGTTGATGACAAATCAATATCTTCCAGCGTATTGGGCACCTGCAAATAGTGTCTGGGTGCGTATTGGGGTAATTTTAGCTTGTATCATCGTAGCTTTAGGTTTATTATACGCCACCCATCAAGGCAAAGGCTTTGTTCGTTTGCTTAAAGACTCTCGTATCGAATTGCGTCGAGTTACATGGCCTACGAAACATGAAACAGTAACCACTTCATGGCAAGTTCTCCTCGTTGTTGTAGTTGCCGCAATTATTTTGTGGTGTTTTGACTATATCATCGGTTGGTTTATGAAGTTTATTATCGGGTAAGAGAGCTATGAAACGTTGGTACATTATTCATGCCTATTCAGGTTATGAAAAACAAGTGATGCGTTCACTTAATGATCGAATCCAGCGTAGCGCTGTTGCTGATAGTTTTGGTGAAGTCCTTGTTCCTACCGAAGAAGTGGTAGAGATGAAGGATGGTAAGAAGCGTAAATCAGAGCGTAAATTCTTTCCTGGCTATGTGTTAGTCGAAATGGAAATGAATGATGAAACTTGGCACATTGTTAAAGAATGTCCAAAAGTATTAGGTTTCATCGGTGGTACAGCTGAAAAGCCAGCACCAATTACGCAAAAAGAAGCTGATGCGATTCTTGCACGTGTACACAATAAAGGTGAAGCACCTCGTCCTAAGACGATGTTTGAGCCGGGTGAAGAATTACTTGTTACTGACGGTCCATTCACAGACTTTAAAGGTGTGGTGGAAGAAGTTCAGTACGAAAAATCACGTTTAACGTTGACGATTAATGTATTTAATCGACCAACTCAAGTTGAATTGGAATTTCGCCAAGTCGAAAAAACAATTTAATTTGCACTGTTTGAAAGCGCCCGATTTGTTATGGATCGGGCATTGTTGTTGTAACGGTATCGTTACTTGAAATGTTGGGGAGCTCTAAAAGGCGTTTGTACCCAGAGGTAATTTGAAATGGCTAAGAAGATTGACGGCTATATCAAGCTGCAAGTTCCAGCTGGTAAAGCGAATCCATCTCCACCGATTGGTCCTGCACTAGGTCAACGTGGTGTTAACATCATGGCATTCTGTAAAGAATTCAATGCTGCTACACAAAAAGTTGAACAAGGTCTTCCAATTCCTGTAGTGATCACTGTGTACAACGATAAGTCGTTCACATTCATCATGAAAACTCCACCTGCTGCGATTCTTCTTAAGAAAGCTGCTGGTATCCAAAAGGGTTCTGCTGTACCAAACAAAACTAAAGTTGGTAAGTTGACTCGCGCTCAGTTAGAAGAAATTGCGACTACTAAAGAACCAGATTTAACTGGTGCTGATTTAGACGCACGTGTACGTACCATTGCTGGTTCTGCGCGTTCTATGGGCTTGGAAGTGGAGCTATAAGACATGGCAAAGTTAACTAAACGTCAAAAAGCCATTGCTGCAGCTATTGAAGCAAACAAAGTTTACACTTTGGAAGAAGCAGTACAAGTTCTTAGCAGCCTACCTGCTGCAAAATTCAAAGAATCTTTGGATGTTGCGGTAAACCTAGGTGTTGATCCTCGTAAATCTGACCAAGTTGTTCGTGGCGCGACTACACTTCCTGCAGGTACTGGTAAAACTGTACGTGTTGCTGTGTTTGCTCAAGGCGCTGCTGCTGAAGCTGCTAAAGCTGAAGGCGCGGACATCGTTGGTTTTGATGATCTTGCTGAAAGCATTCAAGCGGGTAACTTAGACTTCGACGTTGTGATTGCTGCTCCAGATGCAATGCGTGTTGTTGGTAAGTTAGGTACGATCCTTGGTCCACGTGGCTTAATGCCAAATCCTAAAGTGGGTACTGTAACTCCTGACGTAGCAACTGCAGTTAAAAATGCAAAAGCTGGTCAAGCACGTTACCGTGTAGACAAAGCGGGTATCATCCACGCTGCGATCGGTCAAGTAGGTTTCACTGCTGAAGCTGTTCGTTCAAACGTTGAAGCGCTTATCGCTGACCTTAAGAAAGCAAAACCTGCGACTTCTAAAGGTATCTACATCCAAAAGATCACTTTGAGCTCAACTATGGGTCCTGGTCTTGTTGTTGATGTACAAAACGTTTCTAAATAATTATTTTTCAATAATTATATTGCGATAAAAGAATTTTAAAGTCCTGAGTAAAATTTGAAGTGTTACTTCAAATTTTACGCAAGAAAGAGTGATGACTTCTATTGAGGTTGAGCTTTTCTTCTTGTGGATTGATAAAGCATTGCTTTGTTGATCATCAGGCGGACTTTGAATTGATAGATGTAAATTTATCAGCGTCAAAGACCTCAGGCGAGGGGAGTCTTCGGATTCGCTTCTTAAAATACCAGTCTGAGTAGACGCGGTGGTGTGATTGATTCCTCCTCCGCGTGTAAGTCAAGAGATTGATTTACGAATTGGGAGTGCAGTCCGTGGATTGCATAAATCACCGTTAGGAGGTTTTACAATGGCTCTTCTTATCGAAGACAAAAAACAGATCGTTGCGGAAGTAAATGAAGTTGCTTCTACCGCGTTTGCTGCTGTTGTTGCTGACTACCAAGGTTTAACAGTTGAACAATTGACTACACTTCGTGTTGAAGCTCGTAAGTTAGGTGTTAAGACACGTATCGTGCGTAACACTTTGGCTAAACGTGCTTTCGAAGGTACTCAATTTGATATCTTAGACGAAAACCTTGTTGGTCCAACTATTCTAGCTTTTTCAACTTCTGAAGATGACATGGGCGCAGCTGCTCGCTTGTTTGAAGAATTTGCTAAAACTAACAAAGCATTTGAACTTAAAGCTGCTGCATTTGACGGCAAACTTTATCAAGGTGCTGACGTTAGCGTTATCGCGAATCTTCCGAACCAAGAAAAAGCACTTACTATGCTTGCCAATGTTCTTCAAGCTCCTATTTCGAAATTGGGTCGCCTTATTACAGCGCTCAAAGAGAAAAACGAGTCAGAAGCTGCATAAGCTTAATAAATTTCACACACCATTCAATATCCATTTGGAGTTATTCTCATGGCTTTAACTAACGAAGAAATCTTAAACGCAGTTGCTGAAAAAACTGTTCTTGAACTTGTTGAACTTATCTCTGCTTTCGAAGAGAAATTCAACGTATCAGCTGCTGCTGTAGCTGTAGCTGCAGGTCCTGCTGCTGCTGTTGCTGAAGAGCAATCAGAATTCAATGTTGAATTGACTTCTTTCGGTGCTAACAAAGTTGCTGTAATTAAAGCAGTACGTGAAGTTACTGGTCTTGGCTTGAAAGAAGCTAAAGACTTAGTAGAAGGCGCTCCTTCAAATCTTAAAGAAGGCGTTTCTAAAGAAGAAGCTGAAGAACTTAAGAAAAAACTTGAAGAAACTGGTGCTACAGTTACTGTTAAGTAATTTCGCTAGGGGTCGAATTTTAATTTGACCCCAAAAATTGGCTGATGGCTCTTGGGTCATCAGCCTTTTTGCGTTACAATAATCGGCTCGATTTTAGATTGATTGGTAGAAAAACCATCAATTTTAAAAATAAATAAACACAATCAAACGCTTACCAATATTTTTCCATTTTAAAAATATTGCTAAGCGTTTTGTACCACTGAAATTTGCAGCATTTGTATAAAAGTGGTGGTCATATCGACCTGCGTAATTCCTTCTAAGTTCGTTCTGCAGGCGGACTTAGTTTACTTTCCGAGGACTCCAGATGGCATACTCATATACCGAAAAGAAACGGATCCGTAAGAATTTTGGTAAATTGCCCCAAGTCATGCATGCTCCGTACCTGCTCTCGATTCAAGTCGACTCGTACAGAACATTCTTGCAAGACGGCAAAACACCAAAAAATCGCGAAGATATCGGTCTCCAAGCTGCATTTCGTTCAGTTTTTCCTATTGAAAGTTATTCGGGCAATGCTGCTTTAGAATTCGTTGAGTATAGTCTTGGTAAACCAGAGTTTGATGTTCGCGAATGTATTCTTCGTGGCTCAACCTTTGCGGCACCAATGCGCGTTAAAATTCGTTTGATCATCAAAGATCGTGAAACGAAATCTATTAAAGACGTACGTGAACAAGAAGTGTACATGGGTGAAATGCCACTCATGACTGAGAATGGTACCTTTGTCATCAATGGTACTGAGCGTGTAATCGTATCTCAATTACACCGTTCACCAGGCGTATTCTTTGACCATGATAAAGGTAAAACGCATTCAAGCGGTAAAGTGCTTTATTCAGCACGTATTATTCCTTATCGTGGTTCATGGTTAGATTTTGAGTTTGATGCTAAAGATTTAGTCTTTGTACGTATTGACCGTCGTCGTAAATTGCTTGCGACTGTTGTGTTACGTGCATTGAGCTATAGCAATGAACAAATTCTGAATATGTTCTACGAAAAAGTACCTGTATATCTTGATATGGGTAGCTATCAGATTGACCTTGTGCCTGAACGTCTTCGTGGTGAAATGGCTCAATTTGATATCGTGGACAATGATGGTAAAGCCATTGTTGAACAAGGTAAACGTATTAATGCTCGCCATGTACGTCAAATGGAAGCTGCTGGTTTAACTAAACTTCCAGTTCCAGATGAATATTTGTATGAGCGTATTACTGCTGAAGATATCGTACTTAAAGACGGTGAAGTAATTACTGCTAACACTGTATTAAGTCATGAGATTTTGGTCAGAATTGCTGAAGGTGGTATTAAACAATTTAATATCCTGTTCACCAATGACATCGATCGTGGTTCTTTTGTTGCTGACACTTTACGTGCAGATACAACATCTGGTCGTGAAGAAGCACTTGTAGAAATCTACAAAGTGATGCGTCCAGGTGAGCCACCAACGAAAGAAGCAGCTGAAAACTTATTCAATAACTTATTCTTCTCTACAGAGCGCTATGATTTATCGCCTGTGGGTCGTATGAAGTTTAACCGTCGTTTGGGTCGTCCTTACGAAGTAGGTACAGATCAGAAGTCTCGTGAAGTAGAAGGTATTCTTTCTAACGATGACATCATTGATGTACTGAAAACACTGGTAGAAATTCGTAACGGTAAAGGTGAAGTCGACGATATCGATCACTTGGGTAACCGTCGCGTACGTTCTGTTGGTGAAATGACAGAAAACCAATTCCGTGTTGGTTTAGTTCGTGTTGAACGTGCTGTTAAAGAGCGTTTAAACCAAGCTGAAACAGATAACTTGTCTCCACAAGATTTGATCAATGCGAAACCAGTTGCTGCTGCAATCAAAGAATTCTTTGGTTCAAGCCAATTGTCACAGTTTATGGATCAAAACAACCCGTTGTCAGAAATTACACACAAACGTCGTGTATCTGCGCTTGGGCCTGGTGGTTTGACACGTGAACGTGCGGGCTTTGAAGTACGTGACGTACATCAAACTCACTATGGTCGTGTATGTCCAATTGAAACTCCTGAAGGACCAAACATTGGTTTGATCAACTCGCTTTCTGTTTATGCAAAAGCGAACAACTTCGGTTTCTTGGAAACACCATACCGTCGCGTTGTTGATGGTCGTGTAACAGATGATGTTGAATATTTATCTGCAATTGAAGAAGTAGGTACTGTTATTGCACAGGCCGATTCTGCATTGGATAAAGATGGACATTTAACAGAAGACTTCGTTTCAGTACGTCACCAAGGTGACTTCGTTCGTATGCCACCTGAAAAAGTGACGCATATGGATGTATCTGCTCAACAGGTTGTATCTGTCGCTGCATCACTTATTCCATTCCTTGAACACGATGATGCCAACCGTGCATTGATGGGTTCAAACATGCAACGTCAGGCTGTTCCTACATTGCTTGCTGATAAACCACTTGTGGGTACCGGCATGGAAGCAAACGTAGCGCACGACTCTGGTGTATGTGTGATCGCGAAACGTGGCGGACGCATTGAGTTTGTAGATGCATCACGTGTGGTTATTCGTGTCAACGAAGATGAAATGATCGCGGGTGAAGCAGGTGTAGATATCTACAACTTGATCAAATACACGCGTTCAAACCAAAACACATGTATTAACCAAAAAGTGCTTGTGAGCATGGGCGATAAAGTCGGCCGTGGTGACGTTCTTGCTGATGGTCCATCAACTGATGGTGGTGAATTAGCATTGGGTCAGAACATGCGTGTCGCGTTCATGACTTGGAACGGTTATAACTACGAAGACTCGATTTTATTATCTGAACGTGTGCTTCAAGAAGATCGTTTAACGTCAATTCATATTCAAGAATTATCATGTGTTGCGCGTGATACGAAGTTAGGTGCGGAAGAAATCACTGCCGATATTCCTAACGTAGGTGAAGCAGCGTTATCTAAACTTGATGAATCAGGTATTGTTTATATCGGTGCTGAAGTTGCAGCGGGTGATATTCTTGTTGGTAAAGTGACACCTAAAGGTGAAACACAATTAACCCCTGAAGAAAAATTACTTCGTGCAATCTTTGGTGAGAAAGCGGCAGACGTTAAAGATTCATCTTTACGTGTTTCTTCAAGCGTTAAAGGTACAGTCATCGACGTTCAAGTGTTTACACGTGACGGTATCGAGAAAGATGAACGTGCTCAAGCGATTGAGAAAGCGCAGCTTGATGCTTACCGTAAAGACTTGAAAGAAGAATTCAAAATCTTCGAAGAAGCTGCTCGTGAACGTATTATCCGTTTGTTAAAAGGCCAAGAGTCGAATGGCGGCGGTATGACCAAGCGCGGTGATAAGCTATCTGAAGATGTATTGTCTGGTTTAGAGCTTGTTGATCTTTTAGAAGTTCAACCAACAGATGAAGGCATCGCTGAACGCTTAACTCAAATTCAAGTGTTCTTGAAAGAGAAGAGCTACGAGATTGATGAGAAATTTGCTGAGAAAAAACGCAAACTTTCTACAGGTGATGAGCTTACAACAGGTGTCTTGAAAGTTGTTAAAGTTTACTTAGCTGTAAAACGTCGTATCCAGCCTGGTGATAAGATGGCGGGTCGTCACGGTAACAAAGGTGTTGTATCAAACATCTTGCCTGTTGAAGACATGCCGCATGACATCCATGGTGTTCCAGTTGATGTCGTACTTAACCCATTGGGTGTACCATCACGTATGAACGTGGGTCAGATTCTTGAAACTCACTTAGGTATGGCTGCAAAAGGTCTTGGCGATAAGATCGACAAGATGATGAAAGAGCAACGTACCGTTCTTGAGCTTCGTGATTTCTTAGACAAGATTTATAACAAAGTTGGTGGCGAGCAAGAAGATCTTGATAGCTTAACTGATGAAGAAATCTTGGTGTTATCAGGTAACTTGCGTAAAGGTGTTCCTTTAGCTACGCCAGTATTTGATGGTGCAGAAGAAAGTCAGATCAAAGAGTTACTTGAGCTTGGTGGTATCTCACGTACAGGTCAAACAGTATTGTATGACGGACGTACAGGTGAGCGTTTTGACCGCCCAGTAACTGTTGGTTATATGTACATGCTCAAGTTGAACCATTTGGTTGATGACAAGATGCATGCACGTTCTACTGGTTCTTATTCACTTGTAACTCAACAACCGCTTGGTGGTAAAGCACAATTCGGTGGTCAGCGTTTCGGTGAGATGGAAGTCTGGGCACTAGAAGCTTATGGTGCTGCTTATACACTTCAAGAAATGCTTACTGTGAAGTCGGATGACGTTGAAGGTCGTACTCGCATCTATAAGAACATCGTAGATGGTAACCATTATATGGATCCGGGTATGCCTGAATCGTTTAACGTATTGACCAAAGAGATCCGTTCTTTAGGTATCAACATTGAACTGAAAAATGGTGACTAAACTTCACCATTGAATCTCCCTAAATCCCTCTTTATGAAAGAGGGACTTTCCCCCTTAGAAAAAGGGGGATCAAGGGGGATTAAAATTCAGTGAAAAAACAATATTTGTGACCCAGTCGTAGCCTGAAAAGCGCTTCGACACACGGAGAAAAAAATTGAAAGACTTGCTCGATATCATGCGCAAAAAGACGGATTCAGATGGTCACGCTCCAGTAGAGTTTGACCGTATCCGTATTGGTCTTGCGTCACCAGAAATGATTAAGTCATGGTCTCACGGTGAAGTTAAAAAGCCAGAAACCATTAACTATCGTACGTTTAAACCAGAACGTGATGGTTTATTCTGTGCCAAAATCTTTGGTCCAGTAAAAGATTACGAATGCTTGTGTGGTAAATACAAGCGTATGAAATATAAAGGCGTCATTTGTGAAAAATGTGGCGTTGAAGTAACAACTGCAAAAGTTCGTCGTGAGCGTATGGGTCACATCGAGCTTGCTTCTCCAGTTGCGCATATTTGGTTCTTGAAATCATTACCAAGCCGTATCGGTTTATTACTTGATATGACTTTACGTGATATCGAACGTGTATTGTACTTCGAATCTTATGTGGTTACAGATCCTGGCATGACGCCAATGGAAAAGTACCAACTTCTTAACGATGAAGAATACTTCACTGCGTTAGAAGAACATGGTGACGAATTCAGCGCGAAAATGGGTGCAGAAGCAGTTCAAGATTTGTTGAAAGATATCGATCTTGAAGCTGAAATTTCTCGTTTACGTGAAGAAATTCCGAACACAACTTCAGAAACGAAGCTTAAAAAAGCCTCTAAACGTTTGAAGTTGATGGAAGCGTTCAAAGAGTCGAACAACAAGCCAGAATGGATGGTGATGAATGTACTTCCAGTACTTCCACCTGATCTTCGTCCGTTGGTACCGCTTGAAGG
Source organism: Ilex asprella (assembly GCA_023539305.1). NCBI lineage: Eukaryota > Viridiplantae > Streptophyta > Magnoliopsida > Aquifoliales > Aquifoliaceae > Ilex > Ilex asprella. The sequence continues at coordinate 297,669 of JAHQCQ010013574.1, forward strand.
TGGTCGTTTTGCGACTTCTGACTTGAATGATCTTTATCGTCGTGTGATCAACCGTAACAACCGTTTAAAACGTCTTCTTGACCTTGCTGCACCAGACATTATCGTACGTAACGAAAAACGTATGTTACAAGAGTCTGTAGATGCGTTATTGGACAATGGTCGTCGTGGTCGTGCTATTACCGGTTCGAACAAACGTCCGCTTAAATCTTTGGCAGATATGATCAAAGGTAAGCAAGGTCGTTTCCGTCAAAACTTACTTGGTAAGCGTGTTGACTACTCTGGTCGTTCGGTAATTACTGTAGGTCCAACTTTACGTTTACACCAATGTGGTCTTCCGAAGAAAATGGCACTTGAATTATTCAAGCCGTTTATCTTTGCTAAGCTACAAGCTTCTGGCCAAGCAACAACCATTAAAGCTGCGAAGAAAATGGTTGAGCGTGAAACTCCTGAAGTTTGGGACGTTCTTGCATCTGTAATTCGTCAACATCCTGTGATGTTGAACCGTGCGCCAACACTTCACCGTTTAGGTCTTCAAGCATTTGAACCTATTCTAATTGAAGGTAAAGCGATCCGTTTACACCCACTCGTTTGTGCTGCGTTTAACGCCGACTTCGATGGTGACCAAATGGCGGTTCACGTTCCATTAACACTTGAAGCTCAATTAGAAGCTCGTGCGTTAATGATGTCGACCAACAACATCTTGTCACCTGCCAACGGTGAGCCGATCATCGTACCTTCTCAGGACGTTGTCTTGGGCTTGTATTACATCACACGTGATGCAATCAATGCCAAAGGTGAAGGCATGGTGTTTGCGGATACTCACGAAGTAAACCGTGCACTTGCAACAGGTCAAGTTGACTTACATGCGCGTGTAAAAGCACGTGTACACCAAACAGTGATTGATGAAAACGGTAACCGTGAGCATCAAACTATTGTTGTAGATACGACACCTGGTCGTTGCTTACTTTGGGAAGTTGTTCCTGAAGGTATGGATTTCCAACAAATCAACGTTGAGATGACTAAAAAGAACATCTCTAAGTTGATTAACTCTTGCTACCGTAAATTAGGTTTGAAAGATACTGTTATCTTTGCTGACCAATTGATGTACTTGGGCTTCCGTCAAGCAACCCGTTCTGGTGTTTCTGTGGGTATGGAAGACATGTTGATTCCGCCACAAAAACAAGCAATTATCGAAAAAGCAGAAGTTGAAGTTCGTGAAATTGAACAACAATTCGAGCAAGGTTTCGTAACTGCGGGTGAGCGTTACAACAAAGTTGTCGATATTTGGGCGCGTACTAACGACCAAGTTGCCAAAGCGATGATGGACAACTTGTCATTCACGACTGTTAAAAACAAACAGGGTGAAGACGAGAAGCAAAAATCATTCAACAGTATCTACATGATGTCTGACTCAGGTGCCCGTGGTTCGGCAGCTCAGATTCGTCAGCTTGCAGGTATGCGTGGTTTGATGGCGAAACCAGATGGTTCGATCATTGAGACACCGATTAAAGCAAACTTCCGTGAAGGTTTGACAGTACTTCAGTACTTCATTTCAACACATGGTGCGCGTAAAGGTTTGGCCGATACAGCACTTAAAACAGCAAACTCTGGTTACTTGACACGTCGTCTAGTCGACGTTGCGCAAGACTTGGTTATTACTGAGCCAGATTGTGGTACGCTCGAAGGTCTTGTAATGACTCCGTTCATTCAAGGTGGCGATGTCATTGAGCCATTAAGTGTACGTGTATTAGGACGTGTAACTGCTGAAGACGTGAAAAAAGCGGGTTCAGATGAAGTTGTGCTTCCACGTAACACATTGATTGACGAGAAAATTGCGGCGTATCTTGAAGATGCGGGTGTCGATGAAGTTAAAGTACGTTCAGTTGTAAACTGTGCTTCGACTTTCGGTGTATGTGCTAAATGTTATGGTCGTGACTTGGCGCGTGGTCACTTGGTGAATCCAGGTGAATCTGTCGGTGTTATGGCTGCGCAATCAATTGGTGAACCTGGTACACAGTTAACCATGCGTACATTCCACGTAGGTGGTGCTGCAAGCCGAACGTCTGCTGCAAATAGCGTACAAGTACGTAACAAAGGTACAGTTCGTTTCCATAACGTTAAAACTGTTCAACATGCCAAAGGTCACTTGGTGTCTGTTTCACGTTCAGGTGAAATCGGTATCGCTGATGATTTAGGTCGCGAACGTGAGCGTTATAAACTTCCATACGGTGCGTCTATCTTGATTAAAGATGGTCAACCTGTAGAAGGCGGCGGTATTGTTGCAACTTGGGATCCGCATACACATCCATTGGTTACAGAAGTTGCTGGTAAAGCACGCTTCAGCCAAATTTCGGATGGCGTAACTGCAACATCGAAAACTGATGATGCAACAGGTATGACCACTGTTGAAATTTTACCTGTAACAGCACGTCCTGCTTCTGGTAAAGATTTGCGTCCTGCAATCGTGTTGGATACAACCGATGGCGGCGAACAGTTCTACTTCTTGCCACAAAACACGATCGTGACTGTTCGTGATGGTGAGACGATCGGTGTTGGTGACGTTATTGGTCGTGTACCACAAGAAACTTCACGTACTCGTGATATTACCGGTGGTCTGCCGCGTGTAGCTGACTTGTTCGAAGCACGTAAGCCGAAAGAACATGCAATTCTTGCTGAAATCTCAGGTGTTGTAAGCTTTGGTAAAGAAACCAAAGGTAAGAACCGTTTAGTGATTACACCAGATGATGGCTCTGAAATTTATGAAGAGTTGATTCCAAAATGGCGTACCATTAACGTGTTTGAAGGTGAGCATGTGAACCGTGGTGAAACCATTTCTGATGGTCCACAAAACCCACATGACATCTTGCGTTTGAAAGGTGAAGTTGCATTAACCAACTACATCGTGAACGAAGTTCAAGACGTTTACCGCTTACAAGGTGTAAAAATCAACGATAAGCATATCGAAGTAATCGTTCGTCAAATGTTGCGTAAAGTTGACATTACCGACGGTGGCGATACAAGCTTTATCAAAGGCGAACAAGTGGATTACATCCGCGTTGTGGGCGAAAACCAAGCGGTATTGGCTCAGAACAAGTTCCCTGCGAAGTATGAACGTCAATTGATGGGTATTACCAAAGCATCGCTTTCTACTGACTCGTTCATCTCTGCTGCATCGTTCCAGGAAACAACACGTGTGTTAACTGAAGCGGCTGTAACAGGTAAAGAAGATGATTTACGTGGCTTGAAAGAAAACGTTGTTGTAGGTCGCTTGATTCCAGCAGGTACTGGTCTTGCATACCACTTAGAACGTCGTCGTCAAGAAGCAGAAGCTGCAGAGCATGAGCTTGTAAATGATTTCTCTGAAGTTGATCAAGCATTCTCTCAAGCTTTAAACGAAGATTCTTTCTAAGTTAAACAGCTTTTGCAATGAAGAAGACGCCTTAGGGCGTCTTTTTTTATATACTGAGTAGACCTCAGTTACAAACATTAAAAATGGCAATTAAAATTAGAAATATATGGATAGTTTTACTGGCAGTCATGTTCGTTCCCGTCTGTTTGTTGATGTTTTTACCAGCTCAGCCAGAAATGAATTGGCAGCACGATGTATTTCAATTCATCACAGAAAAATTAAAGATTCAAACGGGAAGGTTTGGTCCCTTGGCTTTTTATACGGTATCGGTGACTGCATATTTTTCGCTATTGAGCAGCATTTGGGCCGTTTTTTTATTTTGCATGATTTGGCAAGAAGAGCGTGAAACTACACTTCAAACAACGCTCCAGACAGCGCAGTTTAAGTTGTGGGATGCGGTGCTTGTAGTTGTATGTATTCTTGGGTTTATCTGGTTTAGTTTTTCGATGATGCAATGGCATTTTGCTAAACAAGATATGACCATAGGTTTAAGTCGAAATGGCTATTTATTCCAATCCTTGTATCACTATCAACTTGGCGTTGTCTTTGCTGAACTCTTTTTTATGCTTTTCTTGGTATTCAGCCAGCTGGCAATCTTGATGCTTGTTTATGCAAGTTATCGTTTTCTCAAAGAAAAATTTAAATAAAAAAATTAAGATTCAATATGAGTTATTTGATGATTAACCTATTGTTTTTAAATATTTAACTAGAAAGTGATTGCTAAAAGATAGGCTTTTTTCATAACGCCTTTTTAAAACGATAAATCAACATGAAATTTCCCTCATCCTAGCCTTCTCCCAAAGCGAGAAGGGACTTTCAATACCAATATGATTCATTAAACATGATCATCTTTTGCTTTATGAAAGCGATCTAATAATTTCTTATTAACATGAATGTTATTTAAATTAGATGGTGCATCTTTGATAATCAAAGACTACAAATGGCAACATGAAAATTTAATTTAATCCATAAATTAGTGTTTTCATAAAATCAGTCTTAATCAATTGCATTTGTAAGTTCAGATAGAAAGGATGAATAACATGAAAAAAATAGTAATGACTATGATGTGTGTGAGTTTACCTATTGTGATGCTTACAGGTTGTGAAAACATGTCAGCGAATGATAAGCGTATTGCTTCAGCGGCCCTTGGTGGTGCTGTTGGTGGCGGTGTAGGTAATCATGCAGGTAATGGCGTTGGTGCTGCTGTTGGTGCAGGCGGTGGTGCAGCTGTAGGAAGCAAAGCCAACAATGGTTCAAATCGCAATGCAACCTATAGTGGTATTGGTGCGGGTATTGGCTCAGTCCTTGGTAAGGGTGTTCTTGGCGGTGATGCTGGTGCTGCAATTGGTGGCGCGATCGGTGGTGGTGCTGGTGCTGCTATTGAGCAAAATAAGTAAGCGCCTAAACCCAAGACTCAATAAAAATAAGCGCAACGTATTAGCATTGCTGATTACGTGATGCGCTTATTTTTTTATTCCTATTTTCAAATCTAATGTAAAAGATCAGACCACTTCAGCACTCTTGTTGCATCTATTGATGTTTCGCTTTAGCAAGACTGATTTTAATCTTGTTTAGCGTTTTAAAGGGTGGGGGTTTTTACGACGGATATATACGGTTTTTTGTACCTCAGCAATTCTTAGACCAGAGTCATCAAAAATATTCACGGTATAGTTACGATAGACTGGACTATAGTTTTCAGCTAAATCTTTAACATGTTCGATTTCAATCGCATCTAAACGAATATCTGCATAAACCGTACTACGTCCAGGGGAAAGGAAATTGATGCTTGCGGTTTTATCCCAAACCATATATTTCGGACCCAGATGATGCATTAAAAGAAGCATATAAAATGGATCAACCATTGAATACAAACTACCGCCAAAGTGCACACCAACAATGTTTTGATTGCTATGTGTCAGTGGCATTTTGACCCGAACATGATAGTTTTTTAGATCAATTTTTTCGATTTCAATCCCTGCACCTTTATATGGAGAAAAATGATTCAACATAAATTTGGAAACAAATGGGATTGTCTGTAGTTTTTTGATTAGCGCATTCATGGTCAATTCTAGTTATCGATTTTTAAACCATAATAAAGAACTGAATGGAATGTGGCATTGATCCAAATGCCCTCTACTACGAAATCACAGCCAATGGTAAAACAATAAAAGGTGACTCAATGCAAGTGCAAACTTATTGGATATCCACACAAGATAAGCAAAAACTTTATGCAAAAACATGGGGTAATGCTGAAAACCCTGCATTGGTTTTGGTACATGGCTATCCTGATAATCAGGAAGTTTGGGAACCGATTATTGAACAATTGATCTCAAAATTTTACATCATTACTTATGATGTACGTGGGGCAGGACAGTCTTCTGTGCCGAAACGAATTCGTGATTATGCTTTAGCACGCTTATCTCTGGATTTAGAGTGTGTGGTAAATGAGCTACTGCCCAATCGTAATTTTCATCTTGCAGCGCATGATTGGGGCTCGATTCAGTCGTGGGAATCGGTGACTGAACCCAAATTTAAAAATCGTATTTTGTCTTATACCACCATGTCTGGACCTTGCTTAGATCATGCTGCTTTTTGGATGCGTGAACAGTTCTTGCATGAAAAGCCTAAATTTTTTAAGCAGTTATTTAAATCTTGGTATATCGTTGCATTCCAGTTACCATTTCTTGCACCGACCGTTTGGCATTTCTTTAGTCCACAACGCTGGGGCGCAATTTTAACGCAACTTGAGAAAAAGAAAGGCTTACCGTTAAACCAAAATATTGCAAAAGATGGTGAACATGGTATTGGGCTATACCGTGCTAACTTTCTTCCACGTTTAACTCGACCGCGTCAGCGTTATGCAGTATGTCCTGTACAGGCGGTTGTACTGTTAAGAGATAAATTTGTAAGCCCAGAATTGATTGATGAAGTGCCTAAATGGGCAACAGATTTTGAACGTGTAGAAGTTGATGCAAACCATTGGGCAGTACTTAGCCAACCACAAGAGATTGCACAATATATTCAAACATTTGCACTCAAAAATAGTGAGAGTTGATTCGCTTAAAGTGATGTGAGCTCTTATAAAAATAGGCCATGTTTTCACATGGCCTATTCATTTTATGACCAGTTCGACTAAATTACAGCTTCATTGTAGTGAATCTGATAAAATATCGGCTTTCAAATTTTCGTAAATTTCTCCATGAATGCTGTCGTTATTGCGATTGCCGTGATGTTTATCTTGTCACTGGCACGAGTTTCTGTTGTTTTAACATTGGTTATTTCAGCAATTATAGGTGGGTTGGTTGCAGGTTTAAGCTTGTCAGATACTGTTACAGCATTTAATGCGGGCTTAGGTGATGGTGCAGAAGTTGCCTTGGCATATGCGGTATTAGGCGCTTTCGCTTTGGCACTTTCAAAGTCAGGCTTGCCTGACTTATTGGCCTATAAACTGATCGGCTTACTCGGTATGGAAGCCACGCAGAAACAAGCAACCAAAGTAAAATTCTTATTATTGGGTATTTTACTGATTGCCGCGATTTGTTCACAAAACTTAATCCCTGTGCATATTGCGTTTATTCCTGTGCTTGTCCCACCGTTATTAAAAGTGATGAATCACTTGAAACTCGACCGTCGTGCCGCAGCATGTGTACTGACCTTAGGTTTAGTCGGCACATATATCTTCTTGCCTGTAGGCTTTGGTGCAATTTTTCTTGAACAAATTCTGATGGGAAATATCAACAAAATTGGCGCTGCTTATCATCTGCATGTTGAAAGAAGCATGATGCCTATGGGGATGGCTATTCCTGTATTGGGTATGGTGATTGGTACTTTGTTTGCCGTTTTTGTCAGTTATCGTAAACCGCGTATTTATGTTGATCGTAATGTTGCACCAATTACCACGATTGATTTAGATAAACCACTTCGTGCGGTAAATGTTGAGGTATTAAAAGCTGATGGCATTGCCTTAGAGCAAGAAGCCAAGCAAGAAGCTCCTGTGATTGCCAAGAAAACTATTCTTATGGCATTGCTGGCAATCATTTTAACCCTGATCTCTCAATTGTATTCAGGCTCAATGATTCTTGGTGGATTGGTCGGGTTCTCTGTTCTCTCTGCCGCAGGGATTTTTAAATGGCAAGAAGCGGATGATGTTTTTGTACAAGGGATGCGTATGATGGCATTGGTCGGTTTTATCATGATCTCTGCCGCGGGTTTTGCATCCGTGATGACTCATACTGGGGATATTAATCAGTTGGTCAACGGTGTTGTACATTTGATTGGTGATAATAAAGCGCTAGCTGCTTTCTTGATGTTATTTATTGGTTTATTTGTAACGATCGGAATTGGTTCATCATTTTCAAGTGTGCCTGTACTTGCAGTCATTTATGTTCCTTTATGTGTACAATTCGGCTTCTCTCCGCTTGCAACTGTTGCTCTGATTGGTACTGCGGCAGCACTAGGAGATGCGGGTTCACCAGCTTCAGATTCGACCTTGGGACCTACGGCTGGTTTGGGCGTAGATGGGCAACATGATCATATTTGGGATACGGTTGTTCCAACATTTATCCATTTTAATATTCCATTATTGGTGTTTGGTTGGATTGCTGCGATGGTTTTATAAGCCGGCATTGATCAAACATAAGGAGATTCATTAAATGATTGATGAATCTCCTTTTTTTATGGTTATTTGGTCTAAAATAACTTGTATTTGCAGGAAATTTACTATAAATATTGAGAAAATAAAATAATAGCTGTGATTTGATTTATTTAAAATAACTAACCAATAGATAATATTATCTTGATTAAAATACTTGGTTTTAATTAAATAATCTTGATTAATTAAGTTGGATTTAAAAACCAACTATATTGATATGATTAAAATAAATTTACTTATATAACAATTGTTTGAAAATATATAATAATTCTTGATTTAAATAAATGTTGCAATATTATTAATACCTATGTTTAATGTTTATTAATAACAACGCTGGGGTATTTATAATGTTAAAGCAAACTGCTCTTATTGCATTAATGGCAATTTCTTCTGCTTCATTTGCAGATTGGCAAGTCAAAGTTGGTGGTTCGGTGATTGCACCAACACAAGACACCAAAGTTGCTGGTGTTGGTACTGTGAAAGCAGACCATGAATATGCTTTTACACCTTCTGTAGAATATATCTTTGGTGAAACACCTTTCTCTGCGGAAGTTTTATTAGCGACACCAATTAGCCACGATGTGAAATTAGATGGTGAAAAAGCAGTTAACCTTAAACACTTACCACCAACTGTAACGTTTAAATATAACTTTAAAAACTCTACACGTTTTACACCGTATATTGGTGTGGGTGGTACAGCATTCCTTGCATGGGATGAGGAATCATCTGGGGCATTGGCGGGCACAAAGGTTAAAGTTAAAGATGATTTTGGTTTTGCTGGCCAAATCGGTTTTAACTTCCAACCTGCTGATGCAAAAAACTGGGGTGTTTTCTTTGATGCCCGTTATGCTCAATTAAGCCCAGAAGTGACTGTTAAAGCGGGTAATACCACTGCTGCAAAATTTGATTTAGATATTGATCCAGTTATCTATACTTTGGGTTATAGCTATAGATTCTAAGTTCGCTTTAGAATCATAAAAAACTCGGTAAATTTACCGAGTTTTTTTATTTTTACAGAGCCTTATATATTGAAACAAGAAGCAATAGAAAATCGTTATTTTTAGCTATATAAGCGCTGATTAAATCCATTTAATCTATCAGAACATCAATAAGACTTTGACATGATATGAAAAATTTAATTTTTATAATATTTGTAGGGTTAAGTAGCAGCACTATAGCCAATGCTGCAAGTTTTAATTGTGAGCATGCTCAGACCAAAAGTGAACATGCCATTTGTGAGCATCGCAGTTTAAACGATGCAGATGTCAAAATGGCGACCACCTATACCATTATCCGTAAACTCGTTCCGATGGGAACACGGGGTGTGATACAGGATCAGCAAGTGAAATGGTTACAACTGCGCAATCAATGTCAGGACAATCTACGTTGTTTAACCGATGCGTATCAAATGCGTCAGCAAAAACTAGAGATTTATATGAATCGAGTTTATCAACAAGGCCCATTTTAAAAAAAATTAAATTTGCCTATTGAAATATACTTAAACCACTCCATTTCTAATGCATTCAATAAAAAAGCGTTATGAATTTACGGAGTGATTTTATGAGTGAACAGAACGTACAACACAGTTCAAAAAAGCATAGCTTTCAAGCAGAAGTGGCTCAGCTTTTACATTTAGTGACGCATTCACTTTATTCTAACCCTGAAATTTTCCTACGCGAGCTGATTTCAAATGCTTCAGATGCATGTGATAAGTTACGTTTTGAAGGAATTAACCATCCTGAATATTATGAGAATGATCCAGACTTACATGTTCGTGTAAGCTTAGATAAAGATGCCAAAACAATCACCATCTCAGACAATGGTATTGGTTTAAGCCAACAAGAAGCCATTGATAACTTAGGGACGATTGCTAAATCGGGCACCAAAGACTTTATGTCAAAGTTATCTGGTGATCAAAAAGCAGATGCGCAATTGATTGGTCAGTTTGGTGTAGGTTTTTATTCTGGTTTTATCGTTGCTGATAAAATTACCGTTGAATCTCGTCGTGCAGGTTTAGATGCATCAGAAGGTGTACGTTGGATCAGTGGCGGTACGGGTGACTTTGAAGTTGAACAAATTGAGAAGGCTTCACGTGGAACGTCGATTATTTTGCATTTGCGTGATGATGCGCTGGATTATTTAGAATCTTATAAAGTTAAACAAATTATCAATAAATACTCTGACCATATCAGCTTACCTATCGAAATGCAGAAGGAAGTTTGGCAGGAAGAAGAAGCTGCTGAAGGTGAAGAGAAAAAACAAGGTCATTATGTTAAAACAGATGAATGGGAAGCGATTAACTCAGCAAGTGCTTTGTGGACACGTAGCAAAGGCGAAATTACTGAAGAGCAGTATGTAGAATTCTATAAGAATTTAACGCATGACTTTGATGCACCATTGGCTTGGGCACATAACCGAGTTGAAGGCAGTACTGAATATACCCAATTGCTTTATATTCCAAGTAAAGCACCAAGTAATATTTTCACGCGTGAAGCCAAAGCAGGCATTAAACTTTATGTAAAACGTGTATTTATTATGGATGATGCAGACAATCTGATTCCAAATTATCTACGTTTTGTACAAGGTGTGGTGGATAGTGCTGATCTGCCGCTTAACGTAAGCCGTGAGATTTTACAAGAAAGCCGTGATGTGAAAACCATCCGTGAAGGAAATGCACGTCGTGTATTGACAACATTGGATGCTTTAGCAAAATCAGAAGATCAGGCTGACCAAGACAAATTTAAAACCTTCTATGCTGAATTTGGTTCAGTAATCAAGGAAGGTTTAGGTGAAGACTTTGGTAATCGTGAACGTATTCTAAAACTTTTACGCTTCTCTACTTCGAATAATGATGAGGTTTCAACATCATTGGAAGCGTATAAAGCACGCATGAAAGAAGGGCAAAAAGCCATCTATTATGTGACTGCCGATAGCTTAGCGGCTGCGAAAAACTCACCACAACTCGAATTGTTCCGTAAAAAAGACATTGAAGTTTTGCTTATGGCAGACCGTGTTGATGAATGGGCGATGGAGTTTGTGCATGACTTTGATGGCACACCTATGCAAAATGTCGCAAAGGGTGCAGTCGATCTTGGTGATTTACAAGATGCAGAAGAGAAAAAAGCACTTGAAGCTGCCGCAGAACAGTTTAAACCTGTGGTTGAAAAACTCTCTGATTCATTAAAAGCTAAGACTAAAGAGGTACGCGTGACAACGCGTTTGGTGGACTCACCAGCATGTCTAGTGACCAGCGATGGTGAGCTTTCGCCGCAATTGATTCGTATGTTAAAACAAGCGGGTCAGGCTGTACCTGAATCTAAACCAATTCTGGAAATTAACCCAGAACATCCTTTAGTGAAAAAATTGGAAGGTTCGGCCCAGTTTGATGATTTAGCCAATGTAATCTTTGATCAGGCCGTAATTGCTGAGGGTGGTTTACCTGATGATCCTGCGGAATATGTAAAACGTATTAACAATTTATTGCTTAAATAAGTCGTCATTTGTTTTAACAGAGCCTATCTTAAAGATAGGCTTTTTTATCAATAAGATTAAATGAATAAATTTAAAACAATTCAATGTATAGGCTGTTCTGTATTGCTCAGTTTAGCTACAACAGTAGTGATGGCATATGAACTTCCACCTGTTGAAAAGCGCAATGCAAATACCACAGATCTTTCAGTACATAACGCCATGTTCTTACGACAAAACACACAGGCTGCTGTGATTGGTATATTGAAAAAAAATGGTCAGAAGTATGAACTTGCAGCTAGCGATGGGAAAGAGGGAATGGCGCTACCTATAGCAGTACATCCAAGTCTTAAAATAGACGATGCTTTAGTCGATAAAGAAGTTAGGGCGATTGGGCGAATGACTTACGAAACAATGTATATGCCAAATTCTAGCGACTTTGGTCCCGCTTATAGTTTTACTTTTGAATTGTTTTCAATTGCACCATTGAATTAAAAGGATATAGCAGGCGTTTTATCAACATCAGTGGATAAGTCGAAACTTATCCACAGTTCAGCTTAAAGATTCAGCTGATGTTTAAAATAGCGCTTCTAAACGGACCAAAGCACTTGGGAAATGGCTACGATCTTCACGACGATCATTAAAATAATTTAAATCGCCTTGTACGTAAAACCATTCACGCCAAACAGGTTGTCGCCAAGACACGAAAGGCCCCCAACTGTTGAGCTTAAGGTCATTATTATTATAATAACCGCCAGTATAGATACCGTAGTTAAAGCGATTGTTTTTAAAGAACTGATGTTGACGATAAGTACGGTTATCCCAAGTTAAATCATCGTCTTGTTCATCTGCATACGTCACATAGAATTGGTTAGAAATAAAGGGCTGATTGGGGCGAGCATGGGTTAGCTCTAAGTTGGTTCTCAAATAGTTTTCACTGTCGATGCCATAGCGATAAATTTGTTCCGCGTGAAAAGTAAAATCATTCCCCAGTTTCCAATCCTTTTGGGCCTTTAAACGTGCATAAATATCATCACCTGAACGAATACCAAGGTCTGCATCTAAGTCAAAAGGTAAGCGTTTAGAAAGCTGTGACCAACGTAAAGCAATCGAGCTGTTATCATCGCGAATTTGTTTACCATCCACGCGTTTATCTGGATCACCATCAGCATGATTGTTGTTGATCGCAATATTATTGGAAATTTCATCATCTAATGAATCATCACCAAACACCACACTTAAACGGTTTTCAAGTGTGGGTAATTTTACTTTTCCTCGGATACGTGGATTGACATCATAACCATCATGTTTGTTCCATTGATTATCAACAATGATCCGCAACGTTGCTGATGCTGGATGTGCTGGATCAGTTTTTCCAAACCAGTTATCCATTTTATTGGCTGTGCGGTCTGCCCAGTTGCTAATTTTTTTCTGCTTTTTGTCGGCCCAGGTTTGATCTTCTGTTGCGTCTGTAGAGGGAACAATAACCTGATCAGATTGCTCTGGGAAAATGGTCGGTGTTGAGTCAACAATTTTTGGAATATAGTTGAGCAAGCCGATCTCATTTTCTTTGGTGGTGGCTAAAGAAGGTTGCTGATCAACTTTCCCCGTTTTAGCATTCGCTTCAAGACTGCTATTTACTTCTGCAAATGCAGCGTTCCCAAAAAAACCGCCTAATATTAAGACATAAGGTAGTTTTGAGAAGATTGATATTTTATTCATATGCCCACTTCTTAAACTTTGAGTCATTCAGTTTTTAATTTTCAGTATAACTATGCCTTAAAAAAACACTGAATTTCAATGAAATCGCTATTTTAAGTACAAAAAACATAAATTTATTTAAAATGAAGCGCATTCTATCAGCGATATCGTGAATCAAAGCGTGACTTAAGCTGTTTTTGAATAGATAAGTGCTTTTATTGTACAAAGCCCAATTGTAGTAAAGCTTTTAAGCTAAAAATTCTTTTGCGTATTGAAAGTTCCTTCTCCCTCTGGGAGAAGGCTAGGATGAGGGGGATTTTATGTTGATTTCTAGTTTTAAAAAGGACTTATGAAAGAAGCCTAATATCGTCAATCTATCAAAAAATTTACACAAAAGAATATAATTTCTCTTAATTAATATTTTTAGTAAAATCAATTGAATGGAAAATTTTTTGATTATAAAAAGCTTGCAATGCCACACCTTACATTCAAAGTTTAAATCTTTTTGCGTAGGCGATGCTAAACCTTGCGCTGCAAACAAAGCTGTGCTTTGTTTTTGCTCATGGGCGAGGGGTACGTCCTATACCCCCGCCCAACAGCGACATCCCTGTCGCCCCACAATAGGATAACCATCTATGATTCAAAAGCACAAAAAACGAATTGATAACTAATAGTTTTAAAAAGCTCATACAAAAATATAAGCTTCATTTCTGATCAATCACTTGATGCAAATCACTTGTATTAATAATTAGGTGGTTTGGACTATAGCTGCCATGCACGTTTGAAAACGAGAATGAAGAAAAATTATACGCCGTTGTGGATAACTTTAATTTTATCCTCAAGGCTGATTTTATTATGGGATAAACAAAAACACCTCCAAAAAAGGAGGTGTTGTGTCTTAAAAAATAAGAAAATTAAAAAAGAAACTACAGCGCATGAATTTCGTGGGAACGAAAAATATTTACAGATCTTAGTCTAAGAAAAAGGTGATGAATAGTTCCTTTTCTGCAACGCTGTATTGCAAAAATGGCACGTAAAATTTTAAAAAATGACCCATTAAAAATAAGGCATAGAAATCATTCAATATATTTTTATGATCTGTTTACGTTGGTTTTTTAGCCAATTTCTTAAATATTATGATAGTTATTGAACCATGAAGAAATTCCTTCAAGGAATTTCTTCATTGGCTGAGTTTATTTGTTGGGAACTTCACAAGACTCATCAGCACAAACAGGGCCATCCTGTTGTTCGATTTCAGCATCATTTGCAGTTTCAAGGGCTTTTTCTAACACTTGTACAAAGACTTCACGTGGTTGAGCACCCGCTAAAGCCACACGTTGATCAAAGACAAAGAATGGAACACCTGTTACTTTTAATTGTTCATGAGCAACTTGTTCATCGAATTTTACAAAGTCAGCATATTCTTCAGAGTCTAGAACATCATCAACTTCGATCGGATTTAAACCAATACGAGATGCGACATCTTCAATTGTTTCACGCTCACCAATCGGTAGACCTTGAGTCATATAGCTATAGAAAAAAGCTTCTTCTGCTTCTGAACCTAAACCCTTACTTTGTGCAAGGTGAATGATACGATGGGCATTAAAGGTATTTCCTGAATTGGCATTTTCCCAGTTAAATTGAATGCCTTCTTCTTTCGCCATTGCTGCAATATTGCGTTGCATATCTTCAACTTCAGGGATGCTACGTCCATATTTTTGCGCAAGACGTTCAGAGTTTGAGACTTCTTGACGCGTAGGTGCTTCAGGATCAAGTTCAAAACTGTGCCAATGGACTTCAAGCTCTATACCTGCTTGTTCAGCAGCAGCTTCTAAACGTTTTTTACCGATATAGCAAAAAGGACAAACCACATCTGACCAAATATCTACGCGCATGGGAAAATCTCTACAATCTAATTCTGGATTATGATGGGGTTTGTTTGCATAAATTTAAAGTGAAACTTTTAAGCAGGCTCATTCTAAGGTTATTTAGCAAAGGTTATTTATTGTTATTTTGCATAATTAATATACAAAAAAGAGTCGCTTAGGATATTCTAAGTAATCTATAAGGATGTTCGGAGCTTGGTATGCGTCGACTTTTGATTGTTTTCGGTATCATTTTTCTGGCTGTTATTGGATTTTTCTACTATGACCATACTTCAGTAAAGAATGAAGAAGCCAATCGCCAAGCATTTGATTTGGTGATGACTGAAAAAATGCGGCAACTTTCTGAACAAGCTCAAGACCGCTCTAAACCAGTAAATATTGATATTCATGATAATCGGCTTAAGGGGGACTACAAAACCTTGTCCGAATTTTTACTCAAATATTGGGCCAAGAATATTGATACACGAAACACTTATTTAAATCAGCTCGCAGCGGCCAAATGGGATCATTTTTTAGATGTAAATCGTTTGGATGCTGACCGTAAACAGAACTATGTCGAAACAACACAGATGCTGGTGACTGTACGACAAGCGATGCAGCAATATCAGCAAAAAAATAGACAAAATAAAATTGAGGCTTTAAACGAATTAAAAAAAATAGATTTGCGCAAGGACCTCAAAAAACCATTACAGGATAAGTTCGAACAGAATGCTGAACTTGACCCTGAAAATACCTTAATCCTAAATGAGCTACAAATTTTAGGTAAAGCTGAAACTATGTTTGATCTGTTAAAAAAATATGAGTGGCAAAAGCAAGGCAATCAAATTTTGTTTAAGGAAGATGCTCAAGTGAAACAATTTAATCAGTTATTTCAGGATGTACTGAAATTGAATAGCCAAATCAATCAGAAAAAAGAGCAAAATGCTGAAGTATTAGAAGAAGCCTTGTAAATTTTAGAAGTAAATGAATGAAAAATATAAAAGTATGGCTATTTTTTGCAATATGTATACTGCTATTGCTGGGTGGAATTGGCTATGTCTACCAGACGCCAATTCTCGTTCAGCAGGATTGTAAAAGCGTTGCTTTATATCGTTATCATTTTGCTGTTTATCAAATTGACCGAGATTCCATTCTGGATGTCGATACTTATAAAAAGGTTTATGGATGGAAGCATTTTTTAGGCTTAGCCCCTATTTTATGTGCTGAACAAATTGAGTATGACCAATGTGTCGTGGAGGAAAAGCGAGCGGCTTTAAATGCTGAGCAAGAAAAACAGCAATGGACCCTTGTGCGGGACAATTTATATATCAATCCTCAACGAGAATTGGCTTTAAAGTTTCCTTATGCAAATCGTTGTAGCATATTTCTATCTGAACATGTTTTGCCTAGCAAAAGCCTGTCGATTATGGGTGAGCGTTTTTATCGACATTTGGGTTTTGGTGGTGAAGATGGACCTTCTTTGAATGACACTATAGATTTAGCGAGCTTTAAGCAGTTAAACCCTTCTAATTTGTATAAAGATAAACGGCATGTTTATCGCTACTTTAGCATGCTGGATGGGGGCAGTTTTTCTATTTTAGAGGGTGCAGATGCCAGCAGCTTTGAGTTGCTCGGAGATTGCTATGCAAAAGACAAGCACAATATTTATGAAGAACGTTTTGGCAAACTTGAGGATGCAGATTATGCAAGTTTTAAAACCAAATTTGATGCGGGATGTGTTGCACAGGATAAAAATGGCTATTGGTTTTGGAATGATCGAAAAGCTTGGAAAGATATGAATAGTGAAGAAAAAGAGCGGGTCAAAGCGCTTCAATGAGGTTGATCTCGATTAGCGCTTGGTTTCTTCAACTTTTCCTTGCACTAGAAAAGATATTAATAAGCTTTGAGATTTTTTGAGTTTGACTAATTTTTCTGAAATATGTTCTAACTCCATTTCTAATGTCTCTTTGGCAACTGGGCATAAGGTAAGTTTTTCCTCACCCAAATCGAAACATGGCAATAATAATTTAATGTCTTTTAAATGCATGCCGGCATCATTGAGAACTTTAATTTTTTGAATATCCTCAATGTTTGCTTGATTATAATCTCGATAGTGATTCGCTGTTCGTCGCGGACGAATTAATCCGAGCTCTTCATAATAACGGAGCATACGCGGGCTGACTTGAGTTATCTCAGCAACTTTAGCAAGATTCATAATCGACCTCTTATAAACTGAAACGGATCAGTTGGAAAAAATTTATCGGTGGCTCTATTCAAGCTGTTGAATGAGTAAAACCTTTTTAATCTTTATTTTAGAATTTTAACAGTATTTACCGTTTATCTGAGCTTTAGTGAATCTCGCTATAATTTGTTATAGCCTATTTAATAGACAATATTAAATCTATTGAATCATTTTATTGAATGTATAGGATGATTTATTTTTTAGGTGAAATGTATGAACTTTATCAAAGTTTCGATACTTGCAACGGCTCTTTCTGTTTGGTTACCCACTGTACAGGCAGAAGAAGTTGCCTCATTGCCTACCATTAAAGTGATGGCGGATTCTGAACTGCGTCAAGAAGCTGTAGGTGTTATTCCTTATCAAGAAGATAAGGATGTACGTAAAGCGTTACAGCATCAGATCATTAAAAAAGAGAATGAGATCCAAAATTATGTGATTGGCGATAATTTTACTGTGCTTGATATGCAGCCCAAAGCCTCTGAACCGAATATAAATCAAATTTCTTCACCATTACTCAGAGAGTATGTTTTGGCTGTGGCTGCCGGTTTGCAGTCCTCTGATCCAACGTCAGGTTTGTTTACCATGATGGAGCCACTTTCGATGGGGATGAATCGCGAGAAAGCCTTAGAAGCAGTACGTAATGGAACATTTAAGTTGAATATCGATGCTGACCGTTTAGATTTGATGTTAGGTGATAAATGGCGAAGTGGCTTACCGAAGTGATTCGTTATTTAAAATTTTGATTATTTCATTAAGCCAATCTGTTGATTGGCTTTTTGTTGATTATGAATCTAAAATTTGTGTGAAAAGAATAAGCGCCTAAATAGTGATTTAATTAGAATATTTGCTAGTATATCAACAACTTTACAATAATTGATGAATAGCTATGAGTACTAATTTAATTTCCCATTTAAAAAAGAAATGTGAAGAAGATGACAATGTAAAAATTTTACTGTCGCAATGGGAATTCGATCAAAAGCTTGTAGGTAAAGCTTTAGAGAATATTGGTGGTTTTTATCCACATTTTAGCAATCATAATGCTTCACATTCACGACAGATTTTAGTTAATATTGAACGTATTCTTGGAAACGATATTGAATTATTAAGTGCTACAGATACATGGTTAATTCTAGAAGCTGCATATTGGCATGATGCTGGAATGCTGGTTGATTCGGAAAAAGCAAAGAAAGTTCATAATGAAGAAAATTTTAAAAAAATGCTTCGAGAGATAGTACAAAATAAGAGCTCTGATTTATATGAGTTTGCTAAAGTATTTTTAAACGATAGTTGGCAAGGTGCTATAGCACTAGAAAAGCATCCATTTGATGGAGTGGAAAAATATCGTCAGTTAATTGCTGAATATTTTCGTAAGGAGCATGCGAATAGAATTGGTGATATAGTTTTAGAAGACTATAAAAATTTAGGGATTAATACGCCACGTACAGAGTTGCTACCCACAAGATTATTTCGATATTTAGGAAATATTTGTGTTGGGCATGGAATGAACTTTGACAAAATGATGGAAGTACTTCCTCGTTGCCAAACGGGGCTAGGAACAGAAGATTGTCACCCTCTATTTGTTGCTTGTCTTTTGAGATTGGGAGATTTATTTGATTTGGATGACAATCGTTTTTGCCCTGTAATGGCAAAGCAAGTTAGTAATATGCCTTCCTTAAGTAAACATCATTATGATAAGCACCTCTCTTTGAGAGAGTTTCAACTTGATAAACGAACTGTAAAGCTTGTTGCAGAATGCCCAGATGAAATGTCTTATGTAGAAACTCAAAATTGGTTTGGATGGATACGTGAAGAATTTCAGAATCAAATGTCTCAATGGAACTTAATTGTACCAGATCCAAAATTTGGTTCATTACCTACAATTGAACAATTAGATGTAAAAATTGATGGAAATAAAGAGCTTTTGAACCAAAAGCCAATGAAATTTGGTTTAGAAGAAAAAAATGCTATTCAAATTTTACAAGGTGCAAATCTGTATAAAGATATATCAAGTATTTTAAGAGAACTTATTCAAAATTCAATTGATGCAACTCAAATTAGGATTTGGTTAGAAAACCAAGAAAAATTAAAAGACTTATCTCCTCTAGATTCGGCATTTAAATCTATAATTGAAAATTACCCAATTGAAATAGACTTTTTAGAAAAATCAGATGGCTGGTATTTGTCGATAAAAGATAATGGAGTTGGTTTTAGTTTGGATGATCTAAGTTTTGTTCAAAAAATTGCAGGATCTAATAAAAACTTTTCAAGAAAAAATATAATTTCACAAATGCCAGAATGGTTAAAGCCATCAAGTTATTTTGGAATAGGATTACAAAGTGCATTTTTATTGGCTGATAAAATATCGTTTGAAACCAAAAGTTTTATCACAAATGATACTTTTAGCGTGGAAATGCATTCACCACTTAAAAAAAATAATGGTTATTGTTTTATTAAGAAGCTTCAAGGAATTTCTAGGAAATCAGGGACAAAATTGGAAGTGCCCTTAGATATAGTGAAACTTCAAAATAGCTTTTTTGTGCAGGATAATTATTTGAAAAAATTTGGTTTTATGACCCAATTTGAAGATGAAAAAAGAAATTTAGTATTCTTGGAGATTATAAAGAAAATTAAAGAAATATTCAGTCATGAATGTAATATTAAAATTAAATTTAATTCTGAAGAAGAATTAAAATTAAATGAGATTTTGATTGAAAATGAAAACATTATTGAAGATAGCAGTCTTTTTTTTGATAATTATTATTGGAATAAAAAGCTAAATATAAAGTTATTAATTAGAAAAAGAAGTAAAGCTCAGCTTAGGGGGAATCTAACATTATATTTTAAAGGGCAACTTGCTAGATTAAACTCTTATAGTACTTCATTTTACAAATTTGGTGATTTATATGATATAGGTATTGATTTTTATGGGTTAGATGCGAGTGAATGTTTGAATGTTAATCGAGATTCATGGCTTGGTAGTTTTATAGATAATTTTGAGAAATCTTTTTTTAACTTAATAATAAATGATATTATAGAGAGAAGAAATGGGTTTGAAAATATTGAAGATGAGTTTTTTAATTTAACTAATTTATTGTATGGGAGTGATTTGAATTGCATATCAAATATAAAATTTTTAACAAATAATGGCTTAATGAATATTGATGAGATTGTTGAAAATAAAATATTTTATATAACGAATGAACATTTGCCAAATTATGATCTAATTCTAGAAAAATTTAATATACAAGTTTTTTTAATAGTTAAGAATATAGAACTTTTGGATGCATTTTTAAAATTTGTATCTGGGTTCTTTTTTTATAAAGTAGAAGGTTTTAGTATTATTTCAATAGCAGGTAGAACGAGTATAATTTTTTCGAAAGATGAAATTGATGTGGGAGATGGGGTTGCTATTTATAAAATTGATGGTATTGTCAATTCTATAAAATATTTTTTAGAGACAAAGATATTAAATAAATGTGAACGTAAATATTCAAAAGAAAAATATGATGATTTAAGCTTTCCGATAAGAATCTCTAGGAATATTTTATCTAATAATTTTATTAAATTTGAATATAAAAATGAAGTCATTCTTCCTTTTTATTATTCATATGGATATATTCATTTTATTGCTTATTTAGACTATAAAAAACTAATAGATTCATCTCTAGATAAAGTTATTACAATTGATGAATATTGTAATTTTACTAGATTTTTTAAAGAAGAAATCTCGAAACTTTCAAATGTAAAATTTACAGGAGATTAATTATAAAATCCCCGCATTAAGCGGGGATTTTATATCGTGGTATTTAATTAAGAATTAAACACGTTCGATAATTGTCGCGATACCTTGACCAAGACCGATACACATTGTTGCAAGACCGATTTGAGTATCTTGTTGTTCCATCACGTTCAACAATGTCGTGGTGATACGTGCGCCAGAACAACCCAATGGGTGACCCAATGCAATCGCACCGCCGTTTAAGTTGATCTTGTCTTGCTTGTCATAGATGTTCAAGCCTTTCATTACAGAAAGACCTTGAGCAGCAAATGCTTCGTTTAACTCGATGGTTTGAATGTCTTCCATCGTTAAGCCAGCACGTTTAAGCGCTTTCTGTGTTGCAGGAACAGGACCATAACCCATGATCGCAGCATCACAGCCTGCAATCGCCATAGAGCGAATCACAGCACGTGGCTTAAGACCTAAAGCTTGAGCACGTTCAGCAGACATCAACAACATTGCTGATGCACCATCAGACAATGCAGAAGAAGTCGCAGCAGTTACAGTACCACCTTTAGGGTCAAATACTGGACGTAACGCTTTGAATGCTTCAAGGTTTGCATCTGGACGAATGACTTCGTCGATGTCGCAAAGGATTTTGAAGCCATTGGCATCATGACCTTCAACACCCACGATTTCGTTTTTGAAACGACCTTCCTGAGTTGCAGCCCAAGCGCGACGATGAGATTCAACACCAAACGCATCTTGTTCGTCACGACTAATGCCGTTCATACGACCTAACATTTCAGCAGTTAAGCCCATCATGTTAGATGCTTTCGCATAATGCTTAGATGCTTCTGGGTTAAGGTCGATGCCGTGCATCATACCAACGTGACCCATGTGCTCTACCCCACCGATGATGAATACATCACCTTGGTTGGTTGCAATTTGCGCCGCAGCAGTATGGATTGACTGCATAGAAGAACCACAGAGGCGGTTTACAGTTTGACCACCAACAGTCTTCGGTAAGTCAGCCAATAACACGATGTTACGGCCAATGTTCATACCTTGTTCTAGGGTTTGGTTAACACAACCCCAGATCAAATCTTCAACTTCATTGACATCAAACTGGTTACGAGCAACTAAAGCACGAACCAATTCAGCAGATAAGCTGTCAGCACGTACATTGCGGAACATACCGTTTTTGGTTTTACCCATTGCAGAACGTACGCCATCAACGATGACAACGTCACGTGGATTTAAAGTAGCCATTCACGTTGCTCCTTAACCGTAGAATTTTTTGTTGTTTGCAGCCATGTCACGCAACATTTGTGGCGCTTCATAAGCCTTACCTAAGTGTGCATATTTGTCGCAAAGCGCAACATATTCAGCAACACCTGTTTGGTCGATGTAACGCGCTGGACCACCACGGAATGGAGGGAAACCTACACCCATGATCATTGCCATATCTGCTTCAGAAGCAGTAGAAACAATGTTGTCCTCTAAGCAACGAACAGTCTCGTTACAGAACGCGAGCATCATACGGTCAATAATTTCTTGAGCATCAAACTCGTGCTTTTCAGTTGTTGCCATCGTTGCAACAAGCTCATACGCAGTTGGATCAATAGATTTCGCTTTCTTACCTTTACGATCAAGCTCGTATTTGTAGAAACCAATGTCATTTTTTTGACCAAGACGTTTGTTTTCGTACATGATTTCGATCGCGCCTTTATAGTCAGGCTTCATGCGGTCTGGGAAACCTTCAGCCATAACTTCAGCACCATGCACACCAGTGTCGATACCCACAACGTCGATCAAATAAGCAGGTCCCATAGGCCAGCCGAATTTTTCCATGACTTTGTCAACTTGTTGGAAGTCTGCGCCATCTTTAAGCAGAAGGTCAAACGCACCAAAGTAAGGGAACAATACACGGTTTACAAGGAAGCCAGGGCAGTCGTTTACAACGATTGGTGTTTTACCCATTTTCTGAGCAAGAACAACTGTTGTCGCAATTGCTTCTTCAGATGTTTTCTCACCACGGATCACTTCAACCAAAGGCATCATGTGAACTGGGTTAAAGAAGTGCATACCCACGAAGTTTTCAGGACGAGTCAATGCATTTGCAAGACGCGTGATTGAAATCGTAGAGGTATTTGAAGCAATGATCGTATTTTCACGAACTTTTGCTTCTGTATCACGTAACACAGCTTCCTTGATTTTAGGATTCTCTGTGACTGCTTCAATCACGATGTCAACTTCTTTAAACTCGTCATAGCTTAAAGTAGGACGGATACGTGCAAGTGTTTCACCCATTTTTGCAGGTGTCATCTTTTTACGTTCAACTTGTTTAGTCAACAAGCCATTCGCTTCAGACATACCCAAAGCAAGCTGTGGGTTACCGATGTCTTTCATGATGATTGGTGTGCCTTTGCTTGCCGCTTGGTAAGCAATACCACCACCCATAATACCCGCACCTAAAACAGCTGCTTGGTTAACAGGGTGAGCACCTTTCTCATGTTTTTTAGAGGCTTTTTTCACAACTTGGTCATTGATGAATAAACCGATCAATGCACCTGCTTGTGGTGTAATCGCAGCTTTAGCAAATGCTTCAGCTTCAATTTTTAACGCTTCATCACGTTTTTGGCTTACACCAGCTTGAAGTGAATCAAGAAGAAGTTTTGGCGCAGGGTATTGAGCAGGGTTTGCTTTCGCAAGGACCACACCTTTAGATGAGTTAAACGCCATCATTTGTTCAAGCATGTCTAATTTAACAGGCTCTAATTTTTCTTGACGTTTTGCTTTCCAGTCTAAACGACCAGAGATTGCTTGTTTAACAAGATCAATCGCAGCTTCTTGGAGTTTGTCAGCCGCAACAACTGCATCTACAGCACCGTCTTTCAGCGCAGCATCTGGACGTTTGTTTGCTGAAGTCGCGATCCACTCAACCGCATTGTCAATACCAATCAAACGGCTTAGACGAACAGTACCACCGAAACCAGGAATGATACCCAGTTTAACTTCTGGTAAGCCCACTGTTGCAGCATTTGACATTACGCGGTAGTCACATACCAAACACATTTCAAAACCGCCGCCCAATGCAATACCATTGATCGCAGCAACTTTAGGAATCTCTAGATCTTCAAAAGCGTTAAAAATCTCGTGAACAGGCATTGCCCATTCTACAATTGCACTTTCACCTTGCTTAAAATTTTCACCAAACTCAGTGATGTCTGCACCAACGATAAATGTTGATTTACCAGAGGTAACGATGAGACCTTTCACTTCACTGTTATTTTTTACAGCTTCAATAGCAGCTTTAAAGTCTTCAATCGTTGCACGGTTGAATTTGTTAACCGACTCACCTTGTAAGTCAAAGCGGAATTCTGCAATTCCGTCCGAAAGCAATTGGACGGTAATGGCATTGCCAGCGTGGATCATGCCCTGATCTCCTTTTTTGGAGGACTTCTTAAGTTGATGTTTTGAAGTGTGTATGCAATTCCCGCACACATTTCGACTTCACTAATCTTACGATAACTATATCTAAAAATAACCTAACAAGTTGTATCAAGCCGTGACGCAAGGGTCATCAATTTTTTTTGAGTAGAAGATTAAATTAAGCTTTTAAATTTTAAGAATTTTATATGTTCTTTGCATAAATATTTGAAATTTATTTATTTAATGTAAATTCCTTTGTGCCTTTCTTTACAAAAATGAATAAGAAAAACCATCCATAGTGATTCATTTTTTTTGTCATTTAGGTCAATTGGTGTGAAATTTAATTATTTGTTTAGAAAATCTTTATAATCTATTGAATGTTTTGTATTATATATGTAATATTTGCTTGGTATTTACTCAAAAAAAGAACCCGTTATGAATACACAAAACAAGAAACTCGCATTTACAGCTATTTTTTTATCCTTGTCTTTGGTTGGATGCGGTGGTGGTGGTGACTCTTCATCAGATAATTCGAAACCTTCAACAGCACAAGACAGCTTGGATAATGGAACACGCTATTACGCTGTTAATTATGAATTAGATGATGACTCTGATAACTTGACTATGGAATATTATGAGATTTTCAATAAACAGTTTAAGAGTTCTGACGCTAACAAATTTCTAGGAGAATATATATTAACAGCCAACAAATTATATACGCCACGTGAGATTGCACCGAATACAGTTGCATTAAACTCTATGACTTCATGGACCTCAACCTTAATTGGTAATGTTAAAACGGATCTTAAATTAGAAAAAGTTGATGTCTCAGGAAAAAATATTTTTGATACGGTTTTACCAGGCTATCGTAGTTTAGGTTTCGACAGTGAAAATAATTATAATGAAGCACGAAAATTATTAGCTTCATACGGCAATGATCGTTTTCCACAGGGGAGTAACTGTTATCGTTTTATCTCTCAAAAGAACAACCAAGATTATTTTAGTTTCAAGACAGATACTGAATCGAAGCGAACATTTGAAGAATTAAAAGAAGCAAGTTCTGCTTATGTTGATTTTTTAAATCAACAAGTTAAGCCATTAGACCTAACCTATTGTTATTCAAGTGGTAATTGGCAAAATGTTCCTTGGACGACTATTTATGAAACTGATACGGGCATAACCAGTGATGATTATGTGGCAGTTAAATATCAAGATAAAACATATTTGGCTAATTACGAAAGTGACATTGAATGGACGAGAGCCAAAGAAATTAAACAATGGGAAAAACTGCTAGCCATAGCCACAACAGACAAACAAAGAAGAACAGCAACGTTAAATATTGAACGGTTCAAGAATGGGTGTTTTATATATAACACGCAAGCTGCATCAGCTTTGGCTTCTTTAAGACTTATTGATTGGAATAAATAAGAAAACAACTTAGATGTCTGTCTCATAAAACTTAAACCAAATTTGTAGAAGTGACTACAAATTTGGTTTATTTTTAATAATAATTAATAAAAACATACAATTAGGTCATTATGGCTTTTTGATTTATAGGTTTGTTATAATTTGTAGAAACATTCTCACTTTTTGAGATTTAAAATTCTATCAGCACATGTTGCTTGATTAACCTGATTAATGAAAAGAGTGCTGTATGATTAAATGGATCATATTGGCGATTTTTGTGATTTCTGCTTTGTATATCCAAAATCGCGGTAAAGTGCGACATTCGTTTTATCGTCAATTTTTTGACCATTCAACGATACTCGCACCAATTAACTTTCTCATGTATATGTTTTCAAAAGTGCCGAATCAGCCGTATATCGACACACAACATTTTAAAGATTTAAAAGTGTTAGATGAAAACTGGGAAATGATTCGTGAAGAGGCGCAAGCGTTATATGCCAAAGGTGGAATTAAGGCTTCAAGTACATATGATGACTTAGGCTTTAATTCATTCTTTAAAACAGGTTGGAAACGGTTTTACCTAAAATGGTATGACTCAGCGCATCCGTCAGCAGCAGAGCTTTGCCCAAAAACAACTGAATTGCTGAAAACCTTGCCAAGTATCAAGGCAGCAATGTTTACCGAGCTTGCACCTGATAGTCGATTAGTGCGCCATCGTGATCCTTATGCAGGTTCATTGCGTTATCACTTGGGGCTCATTACGCCAAATGATGATCGTTGCTTTATTGATGTAGATGGTCAGCGTTATTCATGGCGTGATGGTGAAAGCGTGGTCTTTGATGAAACCTATATTCATTATGCTGAAAATACCACAGACCAAAATCGTATTATCTTTTTTGCTGATGTAGAGCGCCCATTAAAAACAAAATTTATGCAGCGCTTTAATCACTGGTTCGGTAAAAAAGTGATGACTGCTGCCAGCTCTCCAAATGAAGCGGGTGATCAAACTGGGGGGTTAAACAAAGTTTTTGGTTATGTGTACCAAATCCGCATTAAAGCCAAAGCCTTGAAAAAAACCAATCGTCAGTTGTATTACTTTTTAAAATGGTTCTTGATGTTAGGGATTTTCTTCCTGATTTTTATTCGACCATATATGTCACAGATCATTGCATTTTTCGAAAAAATGATTTGATTTAAAGCGCCCGTCAGGGCGTTTTTTTTAATAACAAATTTTGACTTGAGTTTAACGCTCGATTTTTTTAATTTACTTTCATAATTTATAAAAGCGCTGGAAAACACAAAATGTTTAAAAATTTAGCCTCAGAAATGATGGGTATGAGTGATATTGGAACAATTATTGAGCCACATGATTTCAATAAAACAGATATTGATGATTATATTTTTCATGAAGATAACGAGAAAATTTTCTTTGTCATCAAAAGTAAAACAGATGAATATTGCTTTACCAATGTAGCCTTTATGCATCTAGATGGTAAAAGTGCCATCAGTAAAAAACGTATGTTGTATCGCTACTTATATAAACACAACCCAATTAAAAATGTACTTTTAGAAACAGCAGGTACCGTGGATTTAGATGCTGAAATCAAGTTCCAATTAGGTGAACAGCATTTTTCTATCGATATTGATAAAAAACAAATCGAGAAAATTCGCGATCTCTATAAAGCATTATTTACGATTGGTGAAACCTGCAAAGAGATCAATCGTAAACGTAATGTATTATTACAAAGCACTGACAATGTGCAGAAAATGTTTAATTTAAGAGAGCTTAGTGAACAGGCAATTTTAAATTTACCTGAAATCATCAATCAGACTGCACAACAAGTTGAAGATTATGCCAATCAGCGTATTCGACAAATTGAGAATTATGATTTTTTTGAAATTTTTGATCGCTATTTAAAAAATTGATGTTTAGACATTTAGTCAAAAATTAAAACGCTCGAAAGGGCGTTTTTTATTATGTAAATTGATGATTTTATAGTCATATTTAACTCGAAATTCAGATAGAATAATATTTTGTATGGGGAAACTTTGAAGAGCGTGATGCAAAAATTTCATACTAAAATTGATTGGTGGATTTTAGGCTTTTTAATCGCAATGACAGGTCTACTGCTTCAATTGCTTTATACCATGTATGCAAAAGGCACTATGGTTGAATATCCTGAGCATACAGCGGTGTATATGTTAACTATTGCTGTGATTTGGTGGCCGGTTTTCAATACACGCTATATCATTGAAAATGAAGCATTGATCATTCATAGTCTATTTTTAAAATGGCATATCCCATTGAAAAATATTCAAAACATCAGCAAAACCAATAATTCGATTTCATCACCTGCCTTATCTCTAGATCGTTTGAAAATCGAATATATGAAAGATGGAAAAATCAAACAAGTCTTAGTTTCTCCAAGAGATCAACAGGCCTTTCGTCAGGCAGTAGAAGTTGGTCGTACTCAGATTTAAATAAATAGAGAATAGCGATCGTTTGTGATAAATATTTTAGAATCATCATAAAGGAATCTATTATGGGCTTTTCTCTACTGTTTATACAGATAAAAAATCAGGAGATAGTCGATGCCGATCGTGATGGACTCGCCAGATTTTTAGCGGAAAATCAATTATATGTTCATACTCAAGTAGGCAGTGGAGCATTAGTTGATCAGAATGAAAAGGCTTTAGCTTTTAATGGTTATTTGAGTGATTTATATTTAGACCCATTAGAGCAATCTGAACCTATTACAGGTGGAATATACCATGCCACGCTAAGTGAAGAAGAATGCATCTTTATTTATGATCTGTGCGTGGCTGGAAAAATGCTGATCGTCAATTCGCAAACTAATCCCATGTATATCATCCCAGCTACTAATCATGATCAACACAATATTCCCGATTTGAACGATGCTGTATGGGTGAACAGTGCAGCAGAAATGTTGCTTGTGCTTTCACAAGGCTTTAATGCATTTAAAGTCTATAAAGAGAAAGTGATGAGACAATATCATGATAAAGATCATCCTCAAGCCTGATTTTCATAAACGGTAAAATAGCTTTTTTATAGACATGAAAGATAAATGATAAGGTCTAAGCAAGGTTATAATAATGTTAATAATCAACTATATGAAAATAAAAACAGTCAAATTTGAAGCAATTTTCACTTGTGATTTTATGAAATATTGGTTAATAATGATTCAAAACAAATAGTCGAGTGAACTGCGATAATGAAAAAAACAATATTTTTTATAATCAATGCTTTAATTTTAACAGCTTGTGGTGGTGGATCGGATGATTCAAAAAGCGAATCAGATAAATTTGATACCCTATATTCATTTCAAGGTGGAGGCATTGACTTACTATTTGGAGCAAAAACTTACCATATTAATGAAAATAAAAATCTCTTGATTCAAGATGCTTCTATAGAAGAAACTTCAAAATATTATCTAACACAAAATGCGATTTCGACATTTACCCCACCACAATTAGATCAAAATACATACTTGCTGGGTGAGTCTGCAACATTTGATGGAACGAAATTACAATATTCCGTGAGTAATTATATTGCTGAACAACCTTTGGTTTTATCTTATCAATATAAGAAAATTGATGTCTCTGGGCAATTGATTACGGATGATATTTATAATCCAATCCGTCAAATGAGGAGTAGTGTGACAGGTCAGATTTTACTTGCAATCTTAGGGTTAGGTTATTCGCCAAATGAAGTATTTCCAAAAGGCTCTATTTGTTGGCAAAGTTTGTCAGCCAATAGTAATCATGAATATATTGAGTTCTTACCGTATATCATTGATGCAAAGGTATTTGCAGATTTAGAAATAGAAGCAACAGGAAATTGGAATAATGTGGCTTGGACGCGATTCAAAGACAAGGAAAACACCCTATATAGCAATGTAAAGCTCACAATAGATGGAAACGACTATCGTGGAAAATATCATCCTCAAAATGAATTTTTTTATCATAAATCTGATGAATTGGCGTGTAATTGGATGAACCGTATCGCCTATAAAGCTGCGAATCAGCCCTTTAAAAAATGAAAAATCAAGATATGTTCCAATAGAAAGCGCAAGTAATTCACTCAAGTAGACTTGAAAAATGGATGATCTAACTACATCATCCATTTATAGTCCAAAGTTAAAAGTCTACTGTGAACGAAAACGCACGTGAAAATATCGAAAAGATTCTAGCCAATATGACGACTTTACCTGGTGTGTATAAAATGCTGGGAAAAGAGGGTGAATTATTATATGTCGGAAAAGCCAAAAATCTAAAAAATCGCGTACTGAGTTATTTTGTCAAAACGATTGAACATCCGAAAACACAGGCTTTGGTTGCACGTATTTATAATATTGAAACCCTTGTCGTCCGTTCTGAAACAGAAGCTTTATTACTCGAACAGAATCTAATAAAACTGCATCGCCCACCATATAACATTATGTTGCGTGATGATAAATCCTATGTCTATATTTTTGTCTCCGCAGATAAACCTTATCCACGTATTGCTTCAGGACGGGGCAAAGGCAAACATCAAGTGGGTAAGTTTTTTGGCCCCTATCCAAGCGCTTATAATGCAAGAGATACACTGTTAGTTCTACAAAAATTATTTAATGTTCGTCAATGTGAAAACAGCTATTTTTCACAGCGTAAACGTCCTTGTCTGCAATATCAGATCAAGCGTTGTACTGCGCCTTGTGTGGGGCTGATTTCAGCCGAAGCTTATAATGAAGACGTACAAAACTCGATTCGTTTTTTAAATGGCGATACCAAAGAACTGAATCAGGAATTGATTCAAAAAATGGAACAAGCGGCAGAAAATTTAGAATTTGAGAAAGCGGTATTTTACCGTGACCGCATGGCCTTACTGCGTGATGTCCAAGCACAGCAAGCTATTTATAAAGTCAAAGGTGAAGCTGATATTCTTGCCATTGCCTATCAAGCAGGTGTGACCTGTGTACAGATCATGCATGTGCGTAATGGGAAAATGCTGGGTGGAAAAAGTTATTTTCCAGATATGTTAGATGATGATTTGGGTCAAATGCTATCTGACTTTATCGCCAATTTTTATTTTCAGGTCGCAGATGAAGTTCCTGCTGAACTGATTGTCAATGTAAATGTGACAGACCGAAAGGAACTGGAAGAGGCTTTACATCAACAGTTTGAAAAGAAAATTCAGATTAAACACAATGTTCGTGAAACTCGTGCTGAATGGCTTGAGTTGGCTGAGATGAATGTTCAGCATGCGATCAAAGGAAAATTAGCCAATCATTTAGAATTAAATGAGCGTTTTCATCAACTGGAACAAGTCTGTGGACGACCTGTTGATCGTATTGAATGCTTTGATATCTCCCATACTATGGGCGAAGCAACCATTGCATCATGTGTGGTTTTTGATGCAGGTGGCGCACGTAAACGCGATTATCGCCAATTTGCGATTGAAGATATTACTGGCGGTGATGATTATGCCGCAATGCGCCAAGCCTTAACACGCCGTTATAAAAAAGCCATGTTACCCGATTTATTATTGATTGATGGGGGGAAAGGGCAACTTCATATGGCGATGGAAGTTATGCAAGAGCTTGGTTTAGATGCATTTATGGTGGGTGTCTCCAAAGGTGAAGGGCGTAAACCCGGTTTAGAAACACTACATTTTACCGATGGCACGAAGATTCAGCTTCCTGAAGACCATAAAGCTCTGCATTTGATTCAACAGGTCCGTGATGAAGCACATCGCTTTGCAATCACCAAACATCGCGCTAAGCGAGATAAGCGTCGTGGAGGTTCGGTACTTGAGGCTATTCCGGGCTTGGGTCCAAAACGTCGTCGTGATTTACTGACCCATTTTGGTGGGATTCAAGGGGTACTTAAAGCTTCTGAACATGATTTAAAAAATGTTCCCGGTTTAGGCGATGTTATGGCACGAATGATTTATAAAGTGTTGCATGAATAACACTGTTATTATTCTCGATCATAAGTCGTATGCATAATTCAATTTATTGATTTTAAATAAATATTTATGCAGTCTTGGTCTTATATGTTGATATATACAAGCAGCGCTGATCGATTATTTGCAGCTATGATGCGGTAATTGCTTTCAGTGTGGTAACAACAGCGGCGGTAATGGGCAGATCTGATCAATATCAGGAAAACGTTTATTTGGATCGGCTCGGCGTTGTTCAAGCAATTCGTAATAGCAAGATGCGCGTTTAGGATCCTTGGGGATTCCATGCTCCCCCCTGCCGAAAACAAAATAGAGTTTAAATAAACTGTCTTTGCTGCCAAGAGATGCTGCTTTTTTGAAGTATTCAAGCGCAGTTGGAATATCTTTTTCTACGATTAGATAGTCCACTCCAAGAGCGTGGCCTGCATCAGCCAAGTCTTGTGATAGTGCACATTCTAGTGCTAGCCTTCCAATGGCTTTGCCACGACTTCTAATGGGCTCAGGTTGTTGTTGAAATGCACGAATAATGTTTTCGCCTGTTGCTGTTTGTCCATACTTATTCCCCATATCTGCTGCCTTGCGGAAATAGTTAAGTGCTGCCGTCTTATCTTTTTTAACACCCACACCCTGCTGGAGAAAGACACCCATTGAGTAGTAAGCGTGTGCAGACTGCATTTTCATCGCGCTTTCTACCAAATCAAGGGCGTTTCCTTCATCAACAGCTACACCGATTCCACGTGCGTAGAGGATGGAAAGGTTTAGCATTGCTTTATAGTGACCGCGTTTGGCAGCTTGCTGATAGAGACGAACCATTTCGGCATCATTGGCTGGATTATTGGCTTTCTCTAAGGCTCTTGCACGTTGAAACAAGGTATCAGACGCGTCATCGAATGCTGGGTTTTGCTCTTTGCTACAGGTAAATTGCAGTGCGTTCCAGTCTATGCTTTCAGTATTTATGGTTTTTGCTGTGTTGGTCTGTTGGCAGGCGAGGAGCATTGGAACAAGGCAAATCCCGATCCAACTTCGACAATAGTGTTTAAGCGGGTTTCGCCAAAGATTGCGTATATTCATCATAAAATCCTAAATTGATGAAGCTAAAGGGCATCCTAGATCAATATTTTTGAAGTTATCATTGGGTTGTATTTGTTATTTTAAGCGTACGTTTCTTATTTCCTGTTTGGAAATTTCTTAAAGATAAGTACGTTATACATATTGCCTTCAATCCGTTATCTGATCAAGTGAAGGGTGAAAAGTGTTCAATTTGTGCTTATCTTCTATGTGATATGTGTTGATATTCTCTGATTCTAAACAATCAGCCTCGACTCAGATCTGCTTTATTCTGCGCATAGCGCTGTTATACGAAGCACTGAAATATGAATAAATAATAGCAGGCTCAATATCCATTTAATACAATGTGTTAAAACCTTATTCTTGTTGTTGTAGACGTGAGTCAACTGGTTTGGAATATGAATGATCGCTATTGAACCTAAATCGCATTTGCAAAAACAACCATTGACGCATCAGTCACTGATCATTTTCATCTCACGTTAAATATGAAACAGTACAACAAAGATTGGAAAAATGGACAGATCATGTCATTAGAAGCGCTATTTCAGCAGATTGAACAAGAAGAGTGGATTGATATTCCTCAAGGGTGGTTGCAGGGGCGGACCATCTTTGGCGGTCTCGTTGCAGGTATGTTGGTTTATAAAGCAATTGCAACCATTCACGATCCAGTCAAAAAGTTGTTAAGTTGTAGTGTCACTTTTGTTGGGCCTGTTGAAGAAACGCCAGTGAAATTGACTACTGAAATTCTGAGACAGGGTAAGTCAGTTACCACAATTGAAGTCAGACTGTGGCAAAATGAAGCTGTGCAGAGTATTTTAATTGCAAGTTTTGGTAGCCAACGCGATTCTAAAATTCAAGTGTCTTTAGAGCCTCAAGCCCCTGATTTTCCGCCACTTGATCAGATTAATATTGTCCCTAAATATTTACCTTTTCCTGAGTGTGTAAAAAATTTCCAACTGGCTTGGATTGAAGGGGATTATCCAATGTCAGGCAGTAAGCAACCTGATTTCTCGGGTTGGTGTCGTTTTGACCCTGAGCTACATGCCAATCGAACAATGAATATCTCAGACATCATGACCTTAATGGACGTTTGGCCTCCGGGTGTATTGCCGATGTTTAAACTGGCTGCGCCTGCAAGTACACTGACTTGGCAAGTAACGTTTATCCATCCTTTACAAAATCAGTTGAATGATTGGTTTAAGTATAAAGTGATTACAGACTTTGCTGAGCATGGATATGCAACAGAACATGCCTATCTTTGGGATGAGCAAAATCGACTCATTGCGATTGCAAGACAGACGGTTACAGTATTTACCTAGTCGACAGTTTCATGTGAATCGTTTAAAGTACTAACGAAATAGAGCTTTACTCTAAATTATTATTTACCTTCATTCGGGTAAGTAGGGGACTCACTGGCGGTGTCTATGACTACAGGTCGTATCCTGAATATTCCAAATATCTTGACGCTTGCTCGAATCGCGTTAATTCCTGTTTTTTTAATTATTGCCTATTGGCCACCTGCAATTGGAGTGGCTGGACATACTGGTGGTATGACGCGTCATATTATCTTGACTGCAATTTTTGTTGTTGCAGCAGTCACAGATTGGTTTGATGGTTATCTGGCACGAACATTAAATCAAACCTCAGCTTTTGGGCGGTTTTTAGATCCAGTTGCAGATAAATTAATGGTGGCAG
Organism: Ilex asprella; assembly: GCA_023539305.1. NCBI lineage: Eukaryota > Viridiplantae > Streptophyta > Magnoliopsida > Aquifoliales > Aquifoliaceae > Ilex > Ilex asprella. The sequence continues at coordinate 332,290 of JAHQCQ010013574.1, forward strand.
CAGCATTGATTGTTTTAGTGCAGTGGCAACCATCAATCACTATGGCATTTGCCGCAATTGTGATTATTTCACGTGAAATTACAGTTTCAGCACTGCGTGAATGGATGGCTGAATTAGGTGCACGTACCAATGTGGCAGTCTCCACGGTGGGTAAATATAAAACAGCCTTTCAGATGATTGCGATCACGGTGTTTTTACTGAATTGGCAGCCGCTTGAAATACTGGCTTATGCTTTGTTATATACCGCGGTCATTTTGACACTCTGGTCGATGTTTATTTATTTAAAAGCAGCGTGGCCTTATTTAAAACAGCCTTAATCTGCGCAATAAAAAGCAGTATAGAGATCAAAGCCTTTCTCTCGTGAAAGGCTTTTTTTGTGCTTGAAAGTCAGTACAATGGAAGGATTGATGAAAACAGATACAAATCGTTAAACATCATCTTGGGCTATATTGAAAATCAATCAAATTACAAGAAACACTGTAACTGGAATATTGAGAAACACGCCATTGCAGGTAAAATTAAGGAATACATATGGCAGCATTGCTCTATTTATCGAATCAAAATTTGTATTTATTGGATGGGAATAAAAGTATTACGGTTCCTTGCCAAGCCATTGACTTATATAAAAAGAATTTAGTTGAGATTCAGCAACGTAAAGATTGGAAAACCAAAGGTACAGGTGCACAGTTTATGGGAGCATCGTCACAAAATGATGAGGTGGATTTAAACCATATTTTCCCCACAGATGTTGCTCTCACTGCTGATCATAAAATGATTTATACCGCTTGTTTGCAAGAAGGCACTTCGATCAATATCAAATCATTGACAGATTTACACGAAACCGAAGGCTTAGTATTACGAAAGAATGATTTTGTGGTGCAGGACATGGCTTATGATGAATCTAAAAAGCGTTTAGCACTATCCGTTAACACCCAGGGTTATGAACGGCATATTTGTATTCTGCCTTTAGACGCCAATCGAACACAGTATTTGACCGAAGGGGATTGTCAGGATTCAAATCCATGTTTTGATCCGCGAGATACCATGCAGTTGTATTATGATTCGTGTGGTTTAGCCTATGGCGAACACCGTATTGCCTATAGTCCCAAAGAAATTTTTCATTTGGATATGGGAACAGGCGAGTTGCAAACAATCGCTTCAAATCCAAAGTTTGATTTCTTTAAACCCAAAATGGATGAGCAGGGCAATTTGTATTTTATTAAACGCCCGTATTCCCGTGATGGCGTTCACCAATCCCCGTTAACAACCTTTAAAGATATTATTTTTGCGCCTTTTAAAATTATTCGTGCGATTGTGGGGTGGTTGGATTTCTTTACTCAACGCTATACGGGTGAATCGTTAAAAACAACGTCTGGAAATAATCCAGCCAAATCGCAACATAAGTCAGAAGAAGAGTTATTCGTTGAAGGTAATTTGATTAAGGCTCAGCAAAATTTAGAACGTAATCAGAAGGCGGGCGAAAAATATCCAGGGATGATTCCAAATTCTTGGGAGTTGATCAAGATGACAGCTTCTGGTGAGATGATTGTATTAAAAAAAGGCGTGATGAGTTTTGCTTTAAAAGACAATTCTATTTTTTATTCCAATGGAAAATATTTGGTTGAAATTGATCAAAACAACAATGAGACCTTACGGGTTGAAGCCAAGCTAATTTCAAAAATTATCTGTTGAGATCCTGTGTTTCCACACTACATTTAAGATAAACCAAAGCTGAAATGAGACTTTGGTTTATTTGCGAACTTGTTTTGAGAAGGAGACAAAGTATCAGGCTTAATTAGTTTTTGATAATCGTCAAAGAGGTATGTTCAAAGCGTGATTTTAGCTTGTCCATATCAGTCAGTGAAAAAGTCCCTTTTTCAGATTCCCGAGAAAGAAATACTGAAAGCGATTGAAAATCTACACGGCTAATCAGTAAATCTTGTATAGAAACAGTCCATTTTTCACCTGAATGTAGTCGCGCAATTTGGTTCGAAATGTGGTTAAGCAGATCCATTTTATTCATCCTGATGCAAGTGATTGGAAATTTTTATCTTGAAAATAAAAACTCACTGAGTTGATCACTTAAAATATTTTTAACCTGTACACATAAGCGTTAAAGCCATCCGAGATGACTATCATGTGACATTAATATTGCATTTTCGTGACAAGTAAACGTGGATATCCGATTAAAATAAATAAACTTTATTTTTTCTCTGCCGAAAAATTCGAATTTGCCAAAATATATTCAATCTCTTCTTTTGCCGCAGTTTGTAGTTTGCTACGTAAAGCATTTAGGCTCTGTTCGATGAGCGTTTCTGCTTCTAACTCAAGACGTAAACGAACACTTTCCAACTCTGAAGTCATTTGCGCATCTGTGATGCGGAATTGCCCATTGGCATAATCTATTGCTGGATAATCAGGATTTTTAGTGTATTTTTCACTATATTCTGAAATTTCAATATCAATTTGTTGACGTAAATTTTGTAAGGTCAATTGTTGATGTTCAAACTGCTGAATTTCATCTTGTTGTAGTGCTAAATTATAGGCGTGCTGTAATGCTCGTTTTTCCGCTAAAGATTTTTCAAGCGCCAATTGTCTACGGATTCGTGCTTCTTCAATCAGCTGGGCTTTTAGCTCAGCATAGGCGTGTTCAACTTGGAGTTGCGCCACTTGCATTTGACGTTGGTCGTTACTTAACCAGTCCTGTACATTTGTTTTAGGGCTAAGAAGGTCACAGATGCGGTTGAGGTCATCTACAAAAGTTTGGCGTACCGCTTCAGGCGTATCTAACCAGCGCTTTTTAAAATCTTGACCGACATTTAATGTCACCACGCATCTCCTTGATATAAAATGAGAATGAAGAATTAAAGTTTAAATGTTTGAGGCGAAACACCCATTCGTCGATAGGCTTTATATTTCTCTCGACCAATTTGTTTTGCTGATTCAGCATTTTCAATAATTTCTATAATGTGACTAAATTGTGTCACTTGTTCAAGTGCTTGATTGTTAAAATTAAACACAATCCAGTCTAAAGACTCAGGTAATCTTGAAGAAATACAGATCGGTGCATCAATTTGATCAATTCCATGCGCAATAAAACTGGTCGGATCAAAGCTCCATAAACGTTCATCCAGTTGTTGCTGCATGTCTACATCAGGGCAATGCAACCAAACTTTGGCTGCATTTCGTAAAATTTTACGACATAAACGACAGGCACTTTCCACCTGTCGCTCAGGGCTTTTTTCAAACAAATAAAAGCTAATTTTAGCCATTCTTTTGTACACGGTTGGCGATTAATTGCATCAACAATGGCACTGGACGGCCTGTTGCACCTTTATTTGCACCAGAATTCCACGCTGTACCGGCAATGTCTAAGTGTGCCCAACGATAGTCACGGGTAAAGCGTTGTAAGAAACAGGCTGCTGTAACTGCACCAGCTTTTGGACCACCAATATTGGCAATATCGGCAAATGGCGAATCAAGTTGTTCTTGATAATCGTCATATACGGGCATACGCCATACACGGTCAAATGCAGTGTGTCCTGCTGCTGTAATTTCTTCTGCAAGTTCATCATCTGGTGTAAATAAACCTGAAACCACTGAACCTAAAGCAACCACACAAGCACCGGTCAGTGTTGCAATATCAATCACCAATGCAGGATTAAAGCGCTTAATATAAGTTAAGGTATCACAAAGGACTAAACGTCCTTCGGCATCGGTATTCAGGATTTCAACCGTTTGACCACTCATGGTGGTTACAATATCCCCTGGGCGAGTTGCATGGCCAGAAGGCATGTTTTCAGCAGCAGCAATTGCGCCAACTACATGAATCGGGAGTTTCGCTTCACAAAGTGCACGAATCGTACCCAGTACAGATGCTGAACCACACATATCAAATTTCATTTCATCCATGCCTAAGCCCGGTTTTAATGAAATACCACCTGTATCAAAAGTCACACCTTTACCTACAAGTACGATTGGTGCTTGATCAGCATTGGCTTTATATTCAAGGGTAATCACTCGTCCCGGACGATCAGAACCTTTGCTTACCGCAAGGAAAGCATGCATACCTAGATCAGCAAGTTGCTGTTCTTCAAGTACCGTTACTTGTAAAAGCTCAGGGAATTCAGCTGCTAAAGCACGTGCTTGTTCTGCTAAATATTCAGGGAAGCAAATATTAGGAGGGCAGTTACCTAAGTCACGGGCAAAGTTTTGACCTTTTTGAACAGCTTCAATAAGCGTGATCTGTTCTGTAGTCAGACTTGATTGCGTTGCAATAAATTCAATATTTTCTAAAGTAAACTCATTCTTCTTCGATTTGAATTCATCATAAGCATATGCAGCTTGCGTCAAATTTAATGCAAATAGATAATGTAACTCAGTCGGTAAAGCCGAAATATCGATACTGATTTTTTGGAATTTTTTTTGTGAAGCTTTGATAATAGTTTGTGCGATTTTTGCTAATTTCGCAGCTTTAATTTCAGAGGCTTTATCTATGCCCACTAAAGTACATTGCGTAACTTGAGTTAGCTTTCCGATAAGTGGTAGAGTTTCGTTTAAACTTGCTTTGAATTGAGTGTCTTCAATTATGCTGTTCAAATCATTGATTTTATATGTTTCTTGAGCTTGTTTAGCGTTTTCAGAATCCACCAGAATAAATAACGACTGGCTAGATGTAGACGCTGAAAATGACGTATTGATCGTAAGTTTCATGTGTTGTCTTTGTGCCTTTTGTACATTTCAAATCATTAAACCATTGAACCACTTCAAATGGTAGAATTTCAATCTAGTTTTATAATTTTAACTTCGGGTAAACTAGCGCTACATCACGATATTACCCTTATTTGGAAGATTAATTTGATTATTCGACGTTACCTTGTCAAACAAGTCGTTTCGACCTCTCTTGTGGTTGTCACATTATTGACAGTCATTATGATGGGTGGGCAATTGATTAAACGATTTGGTCAAGCTGCTATGGGGCGTGTAGATCCGAGTATTCTGTTGAGTATTATCGGTTTTCGTTTACCTGAGTTTTTGACTTTAATTCTTCCTTTGGGTTTCTTTATTGGGTTGATGCTGGTTTTTGGTCGTTTATATGTCGATCATGAAATGGCGGTACTGAACGGGAGTGGTATTAGCCGTATTCAAGTCGCCAGATTATTGATTCCACTGACTGTTATTTACTTGTGTGTACAAAGTGTCTTAATGATCTGGATGTCTCCATGGGGGATCCGTCAATATGAGCAACTGATCTCTACACAAGCGGTACGAACAGGCTTTGATTTAGTTCGGCCACGTGAGTTTATTTCTTCGGGGGCTTATACGATTTATGCAGGCTCTTTATCTGAAGATCGTAAAAATCTAAAAGATATTTTCTTTTATCAACGTGCTGAAAAAGAAGGCAAACCTGATGTCATGATTTTGGCAAAGGAAGCGACACGGATTGAAATTGCCAATGAAACCGCCAGTGTGGTCGATTTAGTCGAAGGTCGCCGTTATGAAATTTACCCAGGAACACCCAAATATAGCCAAACTGAATTCCAATCTTATCGTTTACGTTTAGAAAATAATAAAGAAGCCAAGTTTGAAAGTGATGAAGTCGAGGGGCTATCTTTTGGCAAATTGCTTGAAAATAGAAATGACCCTGTTGTGGCAAGTGAGTTGGGATGGCGCTTATTTGTTCCGTTTTCCATTATTGTCGCCTTAATGCTGGCAACTGCATTGTGTGAAGTCAGCCCAAGACAAGGTCGCTATCTCAAACTTTTCCCAGCATTATTGATTTTTGCCAGCTTAATTGTGGCACTCATGGCAATACGAACCCGTATCAGTAAAGATGAGGTGGGTGTTTGGGCATATCCTGCAGTGTTATTATTCTATGCTGTTGCTGCCGCTCTATTTTCAAGAAAGCAGAAATTAGCACCTAAGATTAAAAAGCAAATACAGCGAGTAAAATCATAATGTTAGCACGTAGAATTGTCGCAAAACATGTGACGAAAACCACCTTGCTCGCCATGTTAGGTGCGACCGCAGTCCTTGCCAGTTTGCAGATCTTGTTCACCTATTTGGGTGAGTTAAGTGATCTTAAACAAGGCTATACGGCTTGGAATGCGTTGCAATATGTTTTATGGGGCGCACCTCGTTATTTGTATGAGATTCTTCCAATTGCAGCCTTGATCGGGGCTGTATTGGGTTTAGGTTCAATGGCTTCCAACAGTGAACTGATTGTGATGCGAGCAGCGGGTATTAGCCTCTGGCGTATTGTTGGTTGGGTGATGCGTTCAGCGATGCTTTTGGTGGTGCTTTCATTTTTATTGACCCAATTCGTAATTCCCTATACCAATGAACAGGCGAAAAGTATTAAAAGCCATCGCAGTGTCGCGGCGCTTGGGGAAGTTAAAGGCTATTGGACACGTGAAGGGCAACGCTTTATTTATATTGATTATGCCAACTCGCAAGGCACGCTAAAACAAGTTCAAGTTGTCGATTTTGACGAAAATTATCGAATGAAATCATTGCTAAATTCGGAAGAAGGGCAGTTCTTCAAAGAAGGTCAATGGAATTTAAAAAACAGTGCCCAAGTCAATTTGTTGGACAATGGTCAAGCTCAAGTTGTCAATAAAAACCAACAGGATTTAGCACTCGCATTGCAACCGAAATATGTGCATATGGTGACCATCAATCCTGAGGACTTAGCCCCTACGCAGTTGTTGAGTTTTATGCAATATATGCATGAATATAGCCAAGTACCGAAGACATATCTTTTGGCTTTCTGGAAAAATATTGGTTCACCATTTGCGTTACTTGCATTGGTGTTGATTGCCTGTTCATTTATTTTTGGGCCTTTGCGCCAACAATCCATGGGTTTTCGCTTAGTCATCGCATTATTTGTTGGTTTGGGCTTCTATTACATACAAGACTTCTTGGGCTATGCGAGTTTGGTCTATGCACCATCGCCAGCTTGGTTTGTATTTTTGCCAATTGTATTGATGTTTGGTATCGGCAGTTATTTGTTGTACAGAGCAAGATAATTTGATGAATCAATTGCTTAGGTCAGTTGAATTTTAACTAGATTAGAAATTTAGATGATGGCAACCCGTTTTTGCCATGGTCTTAGCATAGAGTCTGCCGTAAAAAAACGGTAAGATGTAACGATTAATTTGTAAACAGTAAAGAGTGTAAATCATGACGGATGCAACTGCTGGCAAAATCCCTCACGTTCTAGTGATTATGGATGGTGTGGGTCATCGTGAAGCGGTCGAAGATAATGCGTTTTTAGCAGCAAAAACGCCAAATCTAACCATGATGCAAGAAAAGCATCCGCATAGTTTAATTTCAGGTTCAGGTGAAGATGTGGGTTTGCCAGATGGGCAAATGGGTAACTCAGAAGTGGGTCATATGAACTTGGGCGCTGGTCGTGTGCTGTATCAAGATTTTACCCGTATCACCAAAGACATTCGTACCGGCGATTTTTTCGAGCATGAAGTTCTGATTGATGCAGTAGAAAAAGCCAAAGCGGCAAATGGTGCATTACACATCATGGGGCTGTTGTCAGAGGGTGGTGTCCACTCTCATCAAGATCATATTATTGCGATGTGTGAGCTTGCCTTGAAACGTGGGGCAAAAGTCTATTTACATGCGTTCTTAGATGGTCGTGATACGCCACCACGAAGTGCAAAACCTTCTTTAGAAAAACTCGATGCTGTATTTGCACAATATCCAAATCAAGGGCGTATTGCCACCATGATTGGACGTTACTTTGCTATGGATCGTGATAATCGTTGGGATCGTGTGGAACAAGCTTACCGCCTGATGACTGAAGGAGAAGCTTTACGTGTTGTTGATTCAGCAGTTGAAGGTTTAGAGCAAGCTTATTCAGCCAATGAAAATGATGAATTTGTTAAAGCAACCCGTATTGGTGAAATCGCAAAAATTCAAGATGGCGACAGTGTGGTATTTATGAATTTCCGTGCTGATCGTGCCCGTGAAATTACCAAAGCCTTTGTAGAGCAAGACTTTGCTGGTTTTGAGCGTAAAGTGGTACCACATCTATCCAAATTTGTGATGTTAACGCGTTATCAAGCGACGATCGATGCACCAGTGGCGTATATGCCAGAAGGTTTAAAAAATTCAATTGGTGAATACTTATCTTCTTTAGGCAAAACGCAGTTACGTATTGCAGAAACAGAAAAATATGCCCATGTGACTTTCTTCTTTAGCGGTGGCCGTGAAGATGAATATCCAGGTGAAAAACGGATTCTAATCCCATCACCGAAAGTGGCGACTTATGATCTACAGCCAGAAATGAGCGCGCCAGAAGTCACCGACAAGCTGGTTGATGCGATCAATTCAGGCGAGTTTGACCTTTTGGTGGTGAACTATGCCAATGGCGATATGGTGGGTCATACTGGCGTGTTTGATGCAGCTGTGAAAGCAGTTGAAGCGGTTGATACAAGCCTTGGTCGTTTATATGAAGCTGTAATGGCAAAGCATGGTCACATGCTGATTACCGCTGATCATGGTAATGTCGAGCAAATGCAGGATTATGTGAGTGGTCAAGTCCATACCCAGCATACCACTGAACTTGTACCTTTCATTTATGTTGGACCAAGCTCAGCGACGATTGCTGAAGGTGGCGTTTTAGCAGATGTTGCACCGACTATTTTAAGTTTAATGCATCTCCCTGTGCCGACAGAAATGCAAGGCCGTAATCTAATTACATTGAAAGCATAAAATTATCTCTATTAAAAACTAGGTGCGTGAATGGCTCAAGCTTGGAAATATATTGCTGTATTAACAGGATTGTTGGCTTGTGGAAGCCATTCAGTTTGGGCAGCAGAAAATGCTGCCGCACTTGATTTTGATGGTGATGTCGAAGAAAGTATTGCCGAAGTGCCCATTGAATCGATTGAGCAGTTTGTGCAAATCTACGGCATCGTCAAAGATAATTATGTTCAGGAAAAACCGGATGATGTTCTGTTTCTACAGGCAATCAAAGGGCTGGTGGGTGGTTTAGATCGCTATTCACGTTATTTGAGTCCTGAAGAATATAAACAGTTAATGCAATATACGGAAAGTGACCTTGCGACTGCTGACTTTGAATTGGCTTTTGATAGTCATATTCATCAATGGAAAGTGAAGAATTTACGCGATAATTCAGACTCATTTAAACTCGGTTTAAAAAATGGCTTCACTATTTTTAAAATTGAAAATCAAGAACTTAAAAATTTAAATGCCCAACAAGTCGAAGATTTATTACATGGCTCAATTGGTTCAACTTTTCAGTTGCAACTCAATGAAAAAAGCCCAGCCATCACAGTGGTCAGAAATCGCAAATTAGAAGTGGCAGATATCGAGCCGATTATGTTGCATAATCAGGTTTTAGTTCTTAAAGTCAAAGTCTTTCAACAAGATACAGCCAATGAAATTAAACGTTTAATCGAAGAATACAGCACTCAAAAAGTAAAAGCCGTACTATTCGACCTGCGCAATAACCCCGGTGGTTTACTCTCCGCTGCTGTTGAAACGGCTGATCTGTTTTTAACTCAGGGAACAATTGTTTCTACCAAAAGTCGTTCAGAAGGCAATCAACAATTCCAAGCCTTACCCGGTGATGAGTCGTCCAATACCAAATTAGGTATTTTGATTAATGGTCGTTCAGCATCTGCCGCAGAAGTCTTTACAGCTGCAATGAAAGAGCATCAACGTGCTTGGGTCATTGGTGAAAAAAGCTATGGCAAAGGCGTTGTACAGAAGTTATTTCCATTGCCAAATGGCGCTGCATTACAAATGACGGTTTCGCATTATTATACGCCTAATGGCAATATGATTGATGGGCAGGGTATTCGCCCTAATTTGGAATATCCATGGGCTTTAGATCAAAAAGAAGAAACTTATTTAAATAATGTTGCAGATCAACTATTAAAACATCGTGATAGATAAAGTTGAATACCGAGAAGTGAATTTATAACACTGTAGCCGTTTTATGCTGCTATATCTGACATTCGGCAGTTAAATCACGTTGTGTTGGGCAAGGGGGCGATCTACCCCCTCCTTACCCAACGACGACATCTATGTCGCTATGTTGTAACCATGTAAAAAGCAAAAAATGCTTGAGTTGATATTATGATGAAGAATGGAGGCTACTTTTATTCATCATCATCGGTATCTAAACCAAACTTTTTCAAACGGTAGCGTAAAGAACGAAAGGTCATGCCCAATTTCTTCGCAGCTAAAGTGCGATTCCAATGGGTTTGATTTAATGCAGATAACAGCACTTCTTTTTCAACTTTTTCTAAATATTGCTCCAAACCTTCTTCTGGAATGTTTTGTGCTTTATTCGGCATGACGATAGGCAAGGCTTTGCTTTGCATCAGATCATGCTGTTCGACTTTGTGGACACCACGATGTGGAGCTGGTTGTAGCTGTTGAATATCAATATAGTCTTCATCACTCATGGTAATGGCTTTTTCAATGATATTGCGTAATTCACGAACATTGCCTGAGTAATGTTGTTGCAAAAGAAAAGCTTTGGCTTGTTCAGTGAAAGACTTAGTTGAAATACGCCACTCTGTACAAATTTGCTGAAGAAAATGATTGGCTAAAATTAGAATATCACAATCACGTTCGCGCAATGGTGGCAGGACAATATCCATCACATGAATTCTAAAGAACAGATCATGGCGGAATTTGCCTTGTTCAACGAATGCTTCAATGTCTTGATGTGTTGCACTGATAATACGAAAATCAACTTCGATTTCGCTATCACTGCCTAGAGGACGAATTTTCTTTTCTTGCAATGCTCGTAACAGTTTGGCTTGCATCGCCAATGACAGTTCTGCAATTTCATCTAAAAACAGGGTACCACCATTGGCAGCTTGAATAAGACCCTGTTTGTCTTGAGTTGCACCTGAAAAGCAGCCTTTTTTATGCCCAAATAGCTCACTCTCCATCAGCTCTTCAGAAATTGCACCACAATTAATCGCAACAAAAGGGCTATCACTGCGGTTGCTGAGTAGATGGATGAGGTTGGCAACAACCTCTTTGCCTGTTCCTGATTCACCCGTGATAAATACGGGTGCTTGTGACCGGGCAATTTTTTTAATCGATTCTCTTAACTTACGAATCACCTGTGAATCACCGATGAGCATTGATTCCTCAAGCGGCGCATCGCTGATCGTTTCTCTTAACTGTGGTACATGCAAAGCTTTTTGTAAAAGTTGTTGCAGATGTAATTGGTTAATCGGTTTGCTGACAAAATCAAAAGCGCCTGCTTTCAGCGAGGCAATCGCAATTTCCATATTTCCATATGCAGTTAAGACTGCAATAGGCGTTTTAGGATAATGCTGCGATACATGTTTAACCAAATCTAAACCACTGCCATCAGGGAGGTTTAAATCGGTAATACAGGCATCATATTTATATTCACTAAAAAAATATTTGGCTTGTTGTAAATGGTGTGCCATATGCGTTTTGATGCCCATCCGAGAAAGGCTCATTTGCATTAACATACATAAATCTTGTTCATCATCTACAAGTAAAACCAATGGTTGTCGTGTAGTCATATCCCCAAAAACCTAATCTAATCCATGAGTGGGCATTCGATACGGAAGCACGCCCCTTGTTGTTTTTGCTCTACGTAAATTAGTTTCGCTTGATTCGCTTCGCATATCGTCTGCGATAGGTACAATCCTAAACCAGTTCCATTGATTTCGGTACTAAAAAATGGCTGAAATAATTGCGAAAGATCTTGTTTTGTGACGCCTTTCCCATAATCAATCACATCGATATATACGTGTGATTCATTTTTAAACGTTTGCACTAAAATGTGTTCAGCATTTTGATCATTATGACGTAATGCATTACGCACTAAATTGATTAAAACTTGTCGAAGATGAGAATCATCAAAATAAATCCAAACATCAGATTGGACCTCTAATTTGATTTTTTCCTGAGCATCCCCTAAATCATGGCGTAATAAGTCATCAACAAATTCTTGAAAATTAATTTTCGATGTATGGGTCTTTTTATTTTTTGCCATATCCAAGGTATCTTTAATAATATTGTTGATACGGATGGTCTGTTTGGTAATCATTTGATTTAAAATGGTTTGTTGTTCTGGGTCACTGCTGATAAAGAGATCATTGGCCTGCGCAATGGCAGCAAGTGGATTGCGAATCTCATGGGCAATACTGGCGGACAATTGACCAAGTGCAGCAAGTTTGAGTTGTTGTACCTTTTGATTAATTTTTTGTGCATCTTCGAGGACCAAAAGCGTGAGTGCTTGATGCGGAACAATCAATTTTTGTACGCGAATATCGACTGTATACGAGGACTGATGCGATTCAAATTGGAAGCGTTCTCCATCACGTAACATGGCATCTTTTAAGATTTCATATAAGTCTGGTTGAAAGCTGGATAAATGATATTGCTCATGCGCGTAAAGTGGTGAAATACCCAAAAGTAAACAGGCAGCAGGGTTACTGACGATAATTTTGCACTTTTCATCGAGCACCAAATAACCCACTTCAATCTGTTCTAAAATATAGCGGTTAATGTTCTGTAACTTAAATAATTCAAGCGATTGATAGGTATTTAACGACTCTAAAACTTGGAAGCGATTAATTGCAATCTGCCCAATGCCATAGACCATAAAAAATAAAAAAGCCAATAAGGCACTGTTACTAATATTATTTAAATTTGAAAAATCGAAGAAGCTGCCTAAAAACTGTTGGTAAATAATCGCAATCACAGAAACCAGTGTTACGAATAGCGCTTTATTTTTACTGAGCAGAAAATTCGCGGTAAAAACGGCAATCACGAACAAAATACTGATGGCTAAATTTGGCCCATTAAGGGCAAATACTAAAGTACTTAGAAAGGGAATATCAACAATAAAAAAACCGATAAATTGCCGTCCAACCCCATGCGGGTAGAACTTGAGCAGCATCATTTGTAATGCTGCGATCAGCGTAAATGCGGTTAGAGAATAAAAATATAAGCTGGGATATTGGTAATGTACGGGTTGATGTTCAAGGGTAATCAGAAAAATAATGACTAAGCAAAAGGCAATAACCAATCTATACCCTGAATACAGTGTGCCTAGACGGTAAATTGTTTGATAAATGGGAACCGTTACCGTAGGCGACATAAATCGTACTCAAGATAAATTATTGTTTTAATCAATTTATGGCTTAATTAGACCATAACGTATCGCAAGGTGAGTGAGTTTTACATCACTATCAAGTCCTAATTTTTCAAAGATACGATAACGATAAGTATTGACTGTTTTTACACTGACAAAGAGTTTGTCAGAAATTTCTTGTGCACTGACACAATTTACTACCATCATGGCAACTTGCATTTCACGTTCTGACAGCGCGTCAAAAGGTGAGGTTTGTGTATCGGATAAATAAGAGCTTGCAAGTTGTTCAGCAATATCGGCACTAAAATACTTACCGCCTTGCATGACTTTTTTGATTGCACGAACCATTTCAGTGATCGGCGCGCCCTTGGTAATGTAACCACGAGCTCCAGCTTTCAATAATAGCGATGGATAGGGTTCTTCAGCCAAACCACTCACAGCGAGTACTTTGGTATCAGGTGCGGTTTGTAACAAACGACGGGTAGTTTCTACACCACCAATTCCAGGCATGTTGACATCCAATAAAACCACATTGGGATGTTGTTGCCTTACAATCGTAATTGCTTCTTCACCAGATTCTGCTTGCCCAATGACTTGAATATCGGTCTGATCTTCTAACATTCTGCAGATGCCGGTTCTTACTAATTCATGGTCATCTACCACTAAAACAGTAATCACTTACACCTCCTTAAATTTCTCAATATCGACATTTTTGTTACATAAAGCAAAAAAGACTTGCAAAGACATAACAAAATTGGCAATCCTATTCCTAATATCCATTCAATATTTACGCATAATACGGCGTGATTGAAATATTTGTTTTAATATAGTCACGTTTGAGTGTAAATGTAAGTCATATTTGAGGTAATTAGCAAGTTTGTGAATACCTCCTTGAGGTGAGTAAGTTATCGTGAAAAAACCAAAAAAAACGTTAATGCATGTGCTGAGTTTGTCAGTACTACTCAGTTTGAGTTCTACCGGTTTTGCTGAAATCATTATGAACTCATCGGGGGGGAGCGGACAAGCAACTGTAAATTGGTCTTCTTCAGATGCCAGCCAGTTACTCAATGGTGACTCTCTGGATGATGATGGCGAGGATATTTCTCCAAAAGGCTCAACCACCTTAACCACAACAATTCGTGCGTCAAATGCTGCACCGACAACATTGACCAATAAGTCTGTACAGATTTATGACACCAATACCTATAACAGCCAACCATCGGTAAATGCACGTGCTGCGTTGGTAATGGATGCAAAAACAGGTGAAGTCCTGTTTAGTAAAAATACCAATATGGCGTTGCCGATCGCATCAATTACCAAGTTGATGACAGCGGTGATTACCGCAGATGCTCGTCTAAATATGTCTGAAGACATCACCTTGCAACAAATCGATTTTGCGGGTGCTGGTGGTAAGAATTCAAGTTCAACTTTAAAAGTTGGCGATACCATGAATCGTGCTGAAATGTTACTTGTGGCATTGATGAAATCTGAAAATCCAGCTGCAGCGGCTTTAGCACGTACTTACCCTGGTGGTCGCCAAGCTTTTTTTGCTGCAATGAATTCAAAAGCACGTCAATTGGGCATGAACTCAACCCATTATGTTGAATCTACTGGTTTAGATCCACGTAATGTTTCTTCTGCTCGAGATTTGGGGATTTTAGTCAGTGCTGCATCGCAATATGGCTTGATCCGTCAATTTTCAACAACAGCACACTATGACTTTAATTTAGGTTATCGCGTGTTGAAATCAAATAATACCAATGCCTTAGTACGTAATGGTGGTTGGAATATTAATATTTCTAAAACGGGTTATATCAATGAAGCAGGGCGTTGCGTGGTTATGCATACCACTGTAAATAGTCGTCCAGCTGTGGTGGTGTTATTAGGTGCAAGTTCTTCTCAGGCACGTACCAATGATGCAACCAATTTATTAAATTGGGTCAGTAATTTACCGAAACGTATCTAATCGGTTTTTCACGGTACTTAACCAGCCAAATGACAAAAAGCTCTTCAATATGAAGGGCTTTTTTTATGCTTAAATTAAGCAGATCAATAAACCATGATCAATAAATTGTATTCGCTTATTTTTTAAAATGGGTTACTGTTGAGCAACAACAAGAAATGATGACCTCAGATAATGAATGCAATGCAACATGCACGGATTTCTGCCAAACGTTGGGGCGGCGAAGCAGAAGACTATTATCAAATACATGGATTTATTGATAGCACCAAAAGTTTATGCAGTGATGCCCGTCATCGAATTTTACATACATTATGGGGCGTAAATTCGGTGGTGATTCCTGTGTTTGGAGATAGCCTTCAAAATAGTGCAGGCAAGTCAATTGATATTAAAGACTTGTGTGAGCGAGATCATCTCTTGGTGGACTACCAACAGCGTTTTATTCCAACCTTAAATGATTTTGTTAATGCGATAGATGTTAAACATTTGCCTAAAAACTTTGAACAGCAACTCGAGCAGTTACATCAATATTATTTACAGGATAAAGCGCTTTCACAGCTGATGTTGTCACCTCTGGCTTTAACAGGCAAATTGCATTCTTTGTTAATCACCCACAACAGTTGGTTTATTTACGATATTTTGCCGCGTATTGGGGAATTACCTCCATTGGAAAATATTGTGTATAGCCCAGCAGATTTTTTTAATGCCATGCATTTTGAATTGTGGATGGATAATGGAATGGCAATACCTTTCAGTGCTCAAGGTCTATATCAACGAAAACAGACAATGCAATCAACAAAAAATTAGGGGATTCGTATGGCGACTTATGTGCTACGTGCAAAATACTTTGGCTATAACGATGATGTTTTTTACATCGCGGGAAATCGTATTGCCAATATTTTTGACAATAAACAACAGGCAGAAGCAACCTATAAGCAACTTGAAATTGAGAGTGCGCGTGATTTTGCTCTATATGAAGTTGAATCGCTTTTTGAAGCGGATGAGGCGCAATTAAAACAACTGGATGATTTTGTCTTTGCGCGTTGTGGTGAACATATTCTGGATGATGATGAATTATCTATGGATGTATTACCTGCAAGCTTAAATGATGAGGATACATTTGAATTTGTTCAGCTTGCCGAGATGCAAAAATTTCAGTTGATACAGTTTGATCAAGAAGTGAAATTTTATGGTTTATGGTCGATGAAAAAGCAACAATGGTTTGAAGAGCATGATGAGGGTTTTGCTGGTTTGGTTTATTCAGAAAACTCAGAAGTGCTTAGAAAGAGTGTGGGGAAAATTTTTGCTGAATATGACTATTGTTCTATTCATCTCAATGGAACCTTATCAGAACTTTCAGAGCAACCAGGATTGTTGGAAGCATTGATTGCAACTGAATCAGGTCTAAGTTATGACGAGGCTGAGCAAAAGTTAAGCATAGCTTATTCGAAACATGAAGCTTTATATGCAGTAAATCCTTTACTCAAGCAGCCTTTATTTGAAATCAAGGAAATTAGTCTTGAAGATATTCAACGTATAGAAAAGGACTTGGCAAGACAGTATAGCTATGACCAATATGAAGAAGAATAATGTTGAGCTTGAGCATATAAAAAACCAGTTGCGCACAACTGGTTTTTTTTAGATGTGAATGCTTTATTACATATTTGAAAGAATAGAGTCTTTCACTTGATTCATTGTTGCATCAATAGACAGCATCACTGCATCTTCACATTGTTTAATTGCAGTATCAGGATCTTTTAGACCATTACCTGTCACAGTACATACAATCACAGAACCTTCAGCAATTTTCCCTGCTTTGATATCACGAATTGCACCACCGATAGATGCCGCAGAAGCAGGTTCAACAAATACACCTTCATACATCGAAAGCAGACGTTGCGCTTCTAAAATTTCTGCATCAGTTAATTCATCAAACCAGCCATTTGAGTCACGAACGACCGCTTTGGCATGATTAAAGCTTTGAGGATTACCAATACGAATTGCTGTTGCAACTGTTTCTGGGTTTTCAACAGGACCACCACGTAAGAATGGCGCAGCACCAGAAGCTTGATAACCGACCATGATCGGACGACCTTCAGGGTTTGGACCTGTAAACTTATCTGTTGCAGGGTCATAAACTACTTGTTCAAATGCTTCAACAGGTTGATTCGCAACGGCTTCGGTATAACCCATCCAATGCGCAGTGATATTACCCGCATTACCGACAGGTAAGCAGTGGTAGTCAGGCGCACGACCTAACGCTTCTACGATTTCATAAGCAATGGTCTTTTGACCCTGTAAGCGGTATGGGTTGATTGAGTTAACAATCGTTACCGGTGCTTGGTCTGCAACTTCTTTAACCAAACGCATGCCGTCATCGAAGTTGCCACGAATTTGCATAGTGATCGCGCCGTACATCATCGCTTGTGCCATTTTACCCATGGCAATTTTGCCTTCTGGGATTAACACAAATGCTTTGATACCTGCACGAGCAGCATATGCGGCGGCAGCAGCAGAGGTATTGCCTGTAGATGCACAGATAATCGCCTTAGAGCCTTCTTCTACCGCTTTGGTCACTGCCATGGTCATACCACGGTCTTTAAATGAACCTGTCGGGTTTAAACCTTCATACTTCACATAAATTTCAACATTCTTACCAATAATACCGGGAATATTGTCTAATTTAATGAGAGGCGTATTACCTTCATTTAAAGAAATAGCACGTGTAGTTTTCGATACTGGTAAGCGGTCACGATAGCGATCAACAAGTCCTGTATAGCGATTGGCATTAGACATGATGGTGTTCCAATTGTGTGTAGAGCAAATAAGATATTCTTTTAACCTCTAAGCCCCTACTTGGAGAGGCTGCACCATTCATTGAATGGCGCTTTGCAGGGTATTGCTGCAAATTTAGAGGAGTTTAAAACCCGATTAGTTATCGAGCAATTCTAAACGAATTCGTACGATTTCGCCATGGATAGCAGGTAAGGCTTGAATTTGTGCAATCGCTTCATTCATTTTCGATTCGACGATCGGATCAGTCAAAATCACGATAGGAATCAGATCTTTTAAGCGAGGTTGCTGCATGATGGCATCAATACTGATCCCCGTGCGACTTAAAATTGTTGTTACATCTGCGAGTACGCCAGTTTGGTCTTCAGCATTTAAACGCAAATAATAACCTGTGGTCATCTCATCACTCGACAAGATGTGCAAGTCGGAAAGAGCTTCAAAGGCAAGCTGAGGAATAGTACCTGAACCATCTTCTGTGTAAATGATATCACGGACAATATCAACCACATCTGCCACAACCGCAGAAGCAGTAGGGCCTGCGCCTGCACCTGCGCCATAATACAATGTAGGACCAACTGCATTGGCTTGAACTAGAACAGCATTCTTCACACCATTTACATTGGCAAGAAGTTCTTCTTCAGGAATCAGGGTTGGATGTACGCGAAGTTCGATGCCTTTGCTAGAACGACGTGCAATGCCCAAGTGTTTGATTTTATAGCCAAGCTCTTCAGCGTATTTCACATCTTGTGCAGTAATCTTGGTAATACCTTCGGTATAAACCTTATCGAACTGTAAAGGAATACCAAAGGCACATGATGCAAGAATAGTCAGCTTATGCGCAGCATCAATGCCTTCAACATCAAATGTTGGGTCTGCTTCGGCATAACCAAGTTCTTGAGCTTCTTTGAGTACGTCCGCAAAGGCACGCCCTTTTTCACTCATTTCAGTCAGAATGAAATTGCCTGTACCATTGATGATACCTGCTAGCCATTCAATTTTATTGGCTGCTAAGCCTTCACGAATGACCTTGATAATTGGAATACCACCGGCAACCGCTGCTTCAAAGGCAACTTGTACGTGGTGATCATCAGCCGCTTTAAATAGCTCATTTCCATGTTCTGCCAGTAAAGCTTTGTTTGCCGTTACCACTTGCTTGCCATGTTTAATCGCTTCCATCATGACTTCATAAGCAGGGTGGATACCGCCCATGACTTCAACGACAACATCAACATCAGGCTGGCGGACGATATCTAGCAGGTCGGCGCTCTGTTTAATGCTTGCTGGTAAATTTAGATCTGGACGTGGACGACGCGTACCTACGTGGGTAATTTCAATTTCTCGGCCGGTGCGACGTCTAATTTCAGCAGCGTTTTCTTGTAGTAGTTTAAGGGCACCACCGCCTACGGTTCCAAGACCGAGTATTGCCAGACGAACTGGTTTCACGTCACACTCCAATTATGTATATAAATTATATTAAGCTTAGATCATAGCTAAAAAATGCGCCAGACTCTAGAGTCTGACGCATCTTTATATTGAGCTATAAATAATAGTAAATTTACTGATAAAAATTATTTATTTAAACGGCTTTCAATTTCGTCAGCAGTCATATAACCGCCCAGATATTCACCCTCTGCATTGTAGATCGCAGGGGTACCATTTACACCCATTTTTAGACCTAAAGCATACAGGTCACGAACTGGATTTTTACAGCTTGCTGGTGGAAGCGCAGTACCGGCAATGGCTTGATTAAATGCAGCACTACGGTCTGCACTACACCAGATACTTTCCATCGTCGGTATAAATTGTTCACCACGTGGCCATGCGATATAACGTATTTCAATACCTTTAGCCGTGATTTCACTGATATGTTCATGAAGTTTATGGCAATAAGGACAGCTTGCATCAGTAAATACATAGATCACATGTTTAACCTTACCTTGCGCAGGGTAAACCAAGAGGTCCTTAATATTTAACTCAGCAAGATATTTCTTGTTTTCTGCAGCTTGTATTTTGTCACCAATGCTACTGAGTTTATCGCCACCTAAACGGATTACATCGCCTTGGATCAGGAATTTACCATCAGATGTTGCATAGACTGAGCTCATGCCTTCCATACTGATCCAATAAAGATTGGGCATTTCAGTCGGTTTCGCATCTAAAATTTTGGCTTTAACACCAGCCTTTTTGAAATTGGCCTGTAATGTTTGGATTAGACGTTGTTTTGCATCACGCTCAGTTAAATTCGATGCCTCACCTGTTGCAGGTGCTGTCGCAGTTAAAGTGTCATCTTTTTTTGAGTCTGGATTTTTTGAACAAGCACTCACTGCCATCGTGCTTGCAATAAGACAAGCCAACATCAATTTTGAACGATTCAATTGCATAAATAACTCTTTATGTTTCTTCAGCATGATTTGAGGGAATTAGCATAACAAAATTTTTAATAGTGTACTTTAAAACTTGATTAAGGGATGTAAATTGCCGATATACACGTCATGCTCAGCCATCAAGCACGTGGATGATATTTTTCATGCAGCTGTTGCATACGGATTTGTGCGACATGGGTATAAATTTGTGTGGTCGATAAATCACTATGCCCCAAAAGCATTTGCACCACCCGTAAGTCAGCGCCATGATTTAAAAGATGCGTTGCAAAAGCATGACGTAAGGTATGAGGTGATAGCTCAGCTTGGATCCCAGCTTGTAAGGCATAACGCTTGATGGCATACCAAAAGTTTTGACGACTCATGATGCCACCATGTTGGGTTAGAAATAGATAATCGGTAGCGGATTTATACAGTTGTGGGCGAGATTCAGTTAAATATTTTTCCACCCATTCACATGCCATACCCCCCAAAGGCACCAAACGTTCTTTATTGCCTTTACCTGTGATTCTTAAATAGCCTTGTTTTAAATTGATCAAATCTAATCTTAAATTGAGAAGCTCTGAAACACGTAAACCACAAGCATAAAGTACTTCAAACATGGCGCGATCACGCAAACCTAACGCTGTTGTGACGTCTGGTGCTTGGATCAGTGCTTCAACGTCCTGCTCCGATAAATCTTTAGGCAATGCTCGTCCGAGTTTTGGGGTTTTATGGATTGCGACAGGATTATCTAAACGAATCTTTTGTTCACGTAAAAACTTAAAAAATGAACGTAAAGCAGAAAGTGAACGGGCAATTGACCGAGGGCTTTTACCTTGTTTGGTGAGTTGAATAAGCACATCGGAGATGTCTTCATGTGTCCAATTCGGAAGGTAAGAATTTACACATTCACTACATTGAATTAAGTCCGATAAATAGGCGTTTCTTGTATGCGGACTGACCGTTTGTGCAATTAAATAGTCACGGAATCCCTGTAAAAAGCCTAGATTTTCAGGAATGGCAACAGCAGCAGGAATACGTGGTTTCTTATTTAGCATGGGCTTCGGTGGTGTTTAAAACTTATCTGTTGATGGAATGTAGACTAAAAGAAAACATAAGTCGAATATCGTATTTGAATGAGAATTGTAATCAAACCTTACTTGGTAATTATTCTCATTTGTATGTATAATAGTCTGTCTATCGTGTAAATTTTAGGGTTAATTGCTGTGCGTTTGTCAGACTTGAAAGTAAAGCAAACTGCCATTATCGCAAAGGTCAATCGCACCTCGCAAGATAATGTCAATCAGCCAGATTTAGTGGCGAGTCGTTTAGAAACTCTAGGTTTTGTGCCTGGCACACGTGTACAAGTGATCACAAAAGGTGTTTTTGGTGGTGATCCTATTCTCATTCAAATTGGTTTTACTCGATTTGCGTTACGCAAGATCGAAGCCGAAAAAATTGAAATACATCAGGCATTAGAAGGAGCTTCCGCATGAGCGAAACTTTACGTATTGCTTTAGTGGGAAATCCTAACTGCGGTAAAACTTCACTTTTCAACCATTTAACCGGTACACGTCAAAAAGTTGCCAACTATGCTGGGGTGACTGTTGAACGTAAAGTGGGTACATTTAATTTACCTTCTGGTCGTGCGGTGCGTGTTCTGGATTTGCCTGGAACGTATAGCCTCGATGCAGCCAGTCCTGATGAAGCCATTACCCGTGATGTGGTTTTGGGGAAAATTGCCGGCGAACAAGATCAGCAGGCATTTTTATGTGTGGTGGATGCAACCAACTTAAAATTACATTTGGGACTTGTGCTTGAAGTCATTGAACAAGGCAAACCGATTCTGCTTGTATTAAACATGATGGATGAAGCGCGTCGTCGTGGGATGCAGATCAATACCCAAAAATTATCACAGCGTTTAGGTATTCCCGTGGTGGAAACGGTTGCTGTGCGTAATGCAGGGATTGAAAACTTGATGGGTGCTTTGGAAAATGAAAAATTCCACACACCAAGTGCAGAACTGAGTGATGTTAAGCTTTCAGGTTCCAATCATGAAAAAATTGACCAAATCTTAAAAGATGTGGTGATTTTTTTAGATCATGAAGACAAACGTACTGATTTTCTCGATAAGATTTTTTTACACCCCGTTTTAGGACTTCTTAGCCTTGCGCTGATGATGTTTATTGTTTTCCAAGCAGTATTCGCTTGGGCAGCGCCATTTATGGATGGTATTGAAGAATTTTTTGGCTGGTTTGGTGGCTGGATTGGGCAGTTTATTACCCAACCACTACTTCACAGCTTAGTGGTCGATGGGATCATTGCAGGTGCAGGTAGTGTAGTGGTGTTCTTGCCACAGATTCTAATTCTGTTCTTCTTTATTTTGGTTTTAGAAGAGTCAGGCTATCTACCGCGTGCGGCGTTTCTACTCGATAAATTGATGTTTAAAGCAGGCTTAAGTGGTCGGGCGTTTATCCCACTGTTATCCAGTTTTGCCTGTGCGGTACCTGGGATTATGGCGACTCGAAGTATTAGTGATCCACGAGATCGTTTGGTGACGATACTGGTTGCGCCGTTAATGACATGTTCAGCGCGCTTGCCAGTGTATGCCTTGCTGATTGCTGCATTTATTCCAGCGAAAATGGTTTGGGGTTTCCTTAATCTACAAGGTTTAGTGCTCTTCGGTTTATACATGGCGGGAATTGTGAGTGCGCTCATTGTTGCGACCGTGCTGAAGTTTTTCCAGAAAGATAAATCACAACATGCTTTATTGATGGAATTACCAAGCTACCGTATCCCAGATATAAAAAGTGTATGGATTGGGTTGTTAGACCGTGCCAAGATCTTCTTAAAGCGCGTCGGTGGCATTATCTTCGCTTTATCGATTTTGTTATGGTTCTTGTGTACATTCCCTCAACCGCCAGAAGGCGCGACATTACCCGATATTGACTACTCTTTTGCCGGGATGCTGGGGCATGTGATGCACCCAATCTTTGAACCGCTTGGATTTAATTGGCAAATCTGTATTGCTTTAATTCCAGCGATGGCAGCACGTGAAGTTGTGGTTGCAGCATTGGGTACGGTTTATGCTTTATCTGCAGCGGATGATGATGCAGTCGCTCAAGGTTTATCACATCTGATCAGTCAGGGTGATTTAAGCTGGTCAGTTGCAACAGGTTTATCGTTGTTGGTGTGGTTTATCTATGCACCGCATTGTTTAGCGACATTGGCTACGGTAAAACGTGAAACAGGTTCTTGGAAAACTGTTGCTGGTATGACAGTTTATCTATTTGGTTTGGCTTATTTAATGGCTTTCCTCACTTATCAAATTGCGTCACGTTATTTTGGTCTATAAGCCAGAATCTTGAAGCAAAGGAGCTAGAGATGATTGAATTTTTGATTATTGCGGTATTGGTGATTTGGAGTGCAATTTTTGTATTTAAGAAAGTCTTCCCAAAGTCAGCGTATTCGGTGTTTTCTAAACTGGCTCAATTTTGTCAGTCGCAAGGTTGGACTCGTTTAGCCAAATGGATTCAGCCTGCGATGGTGAGTGGATGCGGTGGCGGTTGTGGTTGCAGTAGTGCTGAAACGGACAATCCTAAAAAAGTTGAAGTCCAAGCAGTAAAATGGAAATGATTAGCCTCTAAATTATTACTCTAAAAAGAAAAAAGCCATTCTAGAACATAGAGTGGCTTTTTATTTGTATGTGGGAATAGTTCATAAAAGATAATTTATCTCGTTAGCAGATAGGCATATCTTGAATGATCCAATGCTGCAGAAATCAATTTAATCAGTATGAGCTTCTGTAGGTTTATACAAAGCACTAACTAGACTTTAGCTATGGGTTTCCTCCTCGCCATCATCTTCAAAAGTTCGTGCAATTTTTTCGATATTTAAGCTTTTAGCCATCGCATCAAAAATTTCCTTATAAGCACCATCTTGATGATAAAGATCATGATGTTCACCATGCTCAACGATTTGTCCTTCTTTCATCACATAGGTGTAATCGGCATCAATAATTTGCGAAAGGCTGTGCGAGATCATAATCACAGTTCGGCCTTGTTTAATCTCATCTAAACTTTGTTTGATTTGCTCTGAAGCGATGGCATCTAAACTTGCTGTGGGCTCATCTAAAAAGATAATCGGCGGGTTTTTAAGGAACATTCGAGCAAGTGCGATTCGCTGTTGTTGTCCGCCAGACAATAGCAAGGCATCTGCTTCATAGGCATGCGGTAATTTTAAAATCTGCTCATGAATCGAGGCTTTTTTTGCAGCTGCGATGACTTCTTCATTGCTTGCATGGGGCTTACCATAACGAATATTTTCTAAAATTGAGCCTTGGAAAATATGGTTTTTTTGCAATACTAAGCCAATATTTTCTCTTAAATAGTGTGTATCGAGTTGCTCTAAATCAATCCCATCGAGTTTGATACAGCCTAAATTCGGGGCATAAAATTTATCCAGTAGGCTGATTAAGGTTGATTTTCCCGCACCTGATAAGCCCACTAAGGCTGTGATTTTATTGGGTTGAATAGTCATGTTAATCCGATGTAAGGCTTGATGACCATTTGGGTAGATAAAATCAACATTTTCCAATTCAAATTTGCCATGAATTTGAGGTTTCATTAAACCACTGGCTTCGATTTCATGATCTGCTTCTAAGATACTAAAGAAGCTTTCTGAATAGATCATTGCTGAGTTAATTTCATCATAAATACGATGCAAAGAGCGGATCGGTGCAGACACGTTATTGAACAACAATACATGGTACATGATCATCCCTATACTCATTTGTCCATCTAAAACAAAGTAAGCAGTTAAAATAATGATCAGGACTACACCAACTTGTTCGATAAAGGTTTTTAAACCATCAAAGATATAGCTGGTTTGTCGAGTTTGCATCTGATTTTCAGTCAGTGACTTTTGTAAGTTCAGTTGCTTGGTGGATTCAACAGCCTCTTTATTAAAAGATTTAATCACTGTAATTGAGTTAATAATACTCAAAATACCTTGATTCTTCTTTTCCATGTTATCGCGCAAGGCTCGACGTTTGCCAGAAAGCTTTTGTGATTGTTTAAAGGTCAGCCAAAAGTAAATTGGTACAATGATTGTTGCGACCACACCCACCCAAAAATTGGCATAATACATTAGGGCTAAAGCGATAATTGCACTGGTAAATAACGGTAAAATATCAATAAAAAAGATTTGAACCAGCCGAGTGAGCGAGCTAACTCCACGGTCGATACGGGTTTGTAATTTTCCTGCTTGGTTATTTTTCTGATCGAAAAAGGCCAATCGATAGGTAATAAACTTTTCGATAATGCCCTGAGATAAATCCTGTGAAATTAAAATTCTGAGTTTTTCACCAAATGATTTTTGCCCAAATTGAACAATTGCATTGATGACTTCTTTGGCCAATAAAACCACAGTAATGGTAATGATAATGTGCCATCCATCCGCTAGGCCTTGTCCTGCTTGGATCAGATGGTTAATGCTGTCTACAGCATATTTAAGTGTGAGGGCATTGACCTGAGCGGTGAGTGAGCCAATCAACGTTAACACTAAGGTGACGATGACAAGCCAGCGGTAGGGACGTACAAAGGGGCGTAATTTTTGAAATAATTGCCATAAATTCATAGGTTTTTGCTTTTTATCAGCTTGGTTTTAGTCTAAAGCTGAATAAACGTTGCTACAAGTGATTGCTATGTTTTGAATTGTGAAAGATTTTAATAATGTCTTACACTAGTCCAAATCTTCACGATCAAAATCCTCTTGAAATTGGTCTGCTAATTTAAATCCGAGTTCATTAAGCTTTTCAAAATACTTGAGATAGTCTTGATCTTCCATATCATATGGAAGATCATTCCATAAAAAGTGAACCAGCCATTGATACCAACGTGGTGGTGCTGGGTAACGATGCAAATAGTTGACCTTTTCAGCAAAGCTCATTTTTTGCTGACTCATCCATTCATCTAAATACATCATATGTGATTCTCCGCTTCCCATTCGCCATCCTATAGAATAAGGATGGTATTCTGGTGCAAAAATCCATGGCGGTGGGACTTCGCCATATTTGGCTAAATAGGCTTGGACGCCTTCTATATACCACTGTTCATTTGAATATTTACCCATGATATGACCTACTATTCTTCATATTAAAGTTGTTTAATTTTGATCAAAAATGACTTGTTTCATGTTAAATATTGATTCATTGTTGGATGAACCCGTAGCTCATTTTAGACCATGAATTTAGATTTATTTGAACCTGAAGCACAAGATAATTTACTGCCTTATGATGGGATAGTAAAAGACTTTGGCTTAATTTTTGATCATGAACAAAGTCAAAAATATTTAAACTATTTTCTACAGCATTTGGCTTGGCAACATGATGAAGTTTATTTGCATGGTCAATATTATAAAACTGAGCGCAAAGTGGTGTGGTATGGCGATGATGATTACCAATATCATTATTCAGGTATGGCAAAACAAGCCCATATCTGGAATCCTGCTTTATATCGACTCAAACAGCATATCGAGCAACTCACAGGGCAAACTTATAATTCCTGTTTGGCAAATTTATATGAAAATGGCTCACAAGGCGTGGGTTGGCATAGTGATGATGAGCCATCATTGGAAGCGCCCAACCACAATGTGGTGATTGCTTCATTGAGTCTAGGTGCTACTCGAAAATTCAGTTTTAAGCACAAGTGGAAAGCTAAAAAAGTAGATTTACTTTTACACAGTGGTCAGTTGATTGTGATGCAAGGGCAGACCCAACGTTATTGGAAACATACCCTCGCCAAATCCACACGAATTTTAGCGCCTCGTGTAAATTTGACTTTTCGTTACTTTTATCCAAGTGGATAAAGCTTGTCATCAAATTGTTCAAGTTTAGGAAAGTCTAATGCAGGTAAATTTTCTAAGTTATGTAAATATTGCTGATAATCAAGCAGGATTTGTTGGCGTGCTTCATTAGAAATATAGGGGACATGGTAAGCGGTAAATGGTGGCAACACGTCAAAGCCTGCATAAGCTAAAGTTCCACGTTGGATCGGCAGTAACAAGTCTTCAATTGAACCATGAATCGCATGATCACCAAACATATGTTCACGGCCACCCAAGGTAAAGCTTAACAAGGCTTTTTTCCCCACCATTCCGCCGTGGTTATAAAAACGTTTACCACCATAGAAAATACCAGAAACGAATACGCGATCAATCCAGCCTTTTAAGATGGCAGGTACAGACGTCCAATACATGGGGAAACTTAAAATCACTAAATCTGCTTTTTGTACTTTTTCAATTTCAATCTGAATGTCTGCGGCAATCTGCTTATTTTTACAAGCATGGCGTTGCTCCAAAGCATAATTCATATATTCAGGATGACTCAGTTCTGAGAAATCCTCTCGTGATGCGATTGGATTAAAATTCATGGCATACAAGTCTGAAACTTCTACTTGATGCCCTAATTTTTCCAAGACCTCTACAGCATGATCTTTCATTGCGGTTGTAAATGAAAGGGGTTCAGGGTGTGCATGGACGATGAGAATATTCATAACATTCCTTAATTAAAATTATGCATCATTGTTATTGGCTGGTTTAGATTATTCCTCAATGAAAATGATTCGCCAATTACTCTAATTATTTTTTTAATGGCTTAAAAGTAAACTCAATGGATAAAAAAATTGCACATAAAAAAGCCTATGTTTAAACACATAGGCTTCCTTACTCTGAGGAGGAATTGTTTTCGCAAAAACAATGTCCAAAAAAATCATGGATTACTGAAGAACATAATCATATTATGAGAATATAAAAACATTATCAAGAGATAAAAACATTACAAAATGTTAAATTATCAAGATGATTGCGCTTATGGGTGAAATTCAGATAATTGGTCATTGGCAGAGAGTGCTTGATAGCGTTTTTCAATCTGTGCAGCAGACTCTTGCAAGGTTTCAATTAGTTTTGGGGTGTTGACGTATTCAAAACGATTTTTTGAAGCAAGTACGGTCAATGCTAAAGGCGCTTCTTTACTTGAAAACTTCACCGGGATAGATAAACCAGAAACATTTGGATCAAGTTCACCTTGTGAAAAATAATAACCTTGTTTTTTTATTTTTTTCATTTTATTAACAAAGGTTTCTTCATTTTCAGCAAAACCAACTTCAGTTAATTGTGTTGCAAAGCGAAGGTAATATTCATGAATTTTCTGTTTAGATAAATGCGCCATGATCACTTTAGGTGAAGAGCCCATAAATACGGGACGAGGGCAACCACGACCATAAGAAAGTAAAGTTTCATCACGATACACTTCATGATGAACATCAATACAATAGTCATCATTTAAATGTGTCAGTAAACAGCAAAGCTCTGTACGTTCTGAAATTTCTTGCATAAATGGTTTGCTGATTTGAACCAATGGATCGGTGGTTCTAGAAATATAGTCCATCACAGCAATTTTAGGACCAAGGGTGTAATCGCCTGAAGTTCCATTTAAGCGTTGCAAAATATCAGCCGAAACTAATTCTTTTAAATAGCGATAGCTGGTCGGTTTAGATAAACCAAGCTCTTCACAAATCACATCGACATTAATTACTGGGCGAGACACCGAAAATAAATCCAATACGGTGAGAATTTTGCCAAAACTGGAAAGTGCCATTGATGACCTACTCAATTAGTGAGAATCAAAAAAAAATAATAATGAATGTTACTTTATAACAAATTGTTCAAGAAAAAACAGTGGAATTTGCATTGTAAATGCAAATGATTCTACATTTTTAACTTTAGTGGTTATTTTGAGAAAAAGCACTACATTTGAACACCAAAGTAAATTATATTTAGTTGTATTATCAAAATGAGATATTTTTATTGATTATTTATGTTTTTTTTGAGATTATTGCTGATATGAATATCCAATGGTGAATTTATACTTTTCTAGAAGTATAAATTTTTATCATAAATTGAGTCCTTCTCTACTCAATCGTTGTATTTGAGCAAATGCCTAAATTTGTTCTTCTATTCACATCTTTTTTAAACCACACTGTTTATTTGACTAAGCAGTGCGGTTTTTTGGTCGCTAAGAAAAGAAAATGTGATGTGTACAACAAAGCCTCATAAAAGTGGTGAATATCAGCTTCCTAGATCTTAGAGAGCTAGAGATGACAGAGAAAATCAATGAAATTGAATTTATAGTGAGTTGCTTGCATGTTACTGATCAAACCCTTATTGGCTTTTAGACCCAATAAACTCGATTGGATTTTTGCAAGCAAAACTTTCATTGCAGGAATGCTGGCACTCTATATCGCATTTGAGCTCAACCTGAGCTATCCGATTTGGGCGATTGGTACAGTCTTTGTGATTGCCAATCCTTATTCGGGCATGATGGCATCAAAAAGTATCTATCGAATTTTAGGAACCTTGATCGGAGCAATTTTTGCTATCGCAGTGATGCCTCATTTGGTTAATACCCCTTGGTTATTTACCTTTGTACTGGCAACTTGGGTGGGGATCTGTCTATATCTGTCTTTAATCGACCGATCACCACGCAGTTATGTGGTGATGTTAGCGGGTTATACCGCAGTGATTATTTGTTTTAACTCGATTTATTATATCGAGACGGTGTCCATTTTTGACATGGCAGTGGGTCGTTTCTTAGAAATCTCGTTGGGTGTGGTGTGTAGTGCTGTGGTCTCTGCCACTATATTTCCTATGCATATTGGGCCTGTGGTCGAACTCCGTGTCACTAAAACCATGCAAGACACCAAACAGGCTTTTGACTCAATTTTGTCTGATCCGGCACATACAGACAATTATACTCAGCTCTTGACCAATATCACGCGTGATACAACAGATATTCATAGTATGGCTGTGCATTTAAGTTATGAAACTTCAAAATTTAAAGGCATGACCAAACCACTCCAAGAGTTGCTACATCAAGTGACGATGTTAGTGGCTAACTTGGTCGCAATGTCAGAACGAATCAAGCAACTGGATCAAATTGATTTAACTTATCGTCCGTATCTGCTTGAGTTTCACCAAAAGATTGATGATTTTTTAGAAGGTGAGAATGCCATTCTTGAAGATGAGCTTAAGCACTTACCTGAGCATTTTGATCAAGAATTTCAAACCATCACTGAACATGCAACTGCTAAACAACAGGTGATTTTGGGCAGTCTAAAAATGGATATTCGCCATTTTATTCAAAATGTTCGTGCAGTGAAGTTTATTTGGCAATGTATGCAGCAAGGTAATCATAGCTTACCTGAATCCATTGTACCTTTAACCACAACCTATCCCAGTTTACATCGTGATTATGGCGTTGCGGTACGTGGCGGGATATCGGCATTTTTAACCACCAACATTGCCTGTGCATTTTGGATTTTAAGTGGCTGGAAAATGGGCTTTATGGTGGCAGAAATGGCCGCAATTACAGCATGTATTTTGACCTTTTTAGATGACCCTGTACCTGCGCTAAAAATATTTATCCGCTCCAGTATTTATGCCGCTATTTTGGTTTTTATTTATGCATATGGGATTTTTCCGCATATCACCGCATTTTGGGAGTTAGCCGTTGTATTAGCCCCCTTTATTATGTTCTGTGTGATGTTGTATTTACATCCACCTTTGCATGCACTGGGTTTACCACTGATTATGAGTACGATTATGGGGTTAAATCTGCAAAACCGTTATTTGATGGATCAGATCACCTTTTTTGATGCTTCGATTGCAACCGTGATTGGGCCGATTATCACGGTTTGTATCATGCAAATGGTACGTTCAATGTCCCCTGAGATGACAGTAAAACGGATGTTGGCTTTACACTATAAAGCCATGCGGGAAAGTATTGCGATGTCTTATGGGACAGGCTTTCGAATACATTTACGCAGCATGCTTGATCGTATTGGCGTGTTAAATACCAAATTGATTCAGTCAGAACAGCTCAAAATCGAAATTAACAATGCTTTGATTGAGTCGAGTGCCGCAATTGATTTAACCCGTTTGCAGGAGCTGGCCCAAAAATTGTCGCCTGAATCTACGACGACCAGTGCAATTGTTAAATTACAACGCTTACTTAACCAGTGGTTAAGCGAAAAAGCTGTAACTCAGCCTGATGATAACTTACGACAAGCATTGATTCAGCAATTTGATCAAGTCTTACAAGATGCGCAAGCGGTAGGTGATCAAGATATCCGACAGCGTATAGAAATTTCTGTGAATAATATTCGCAATAGTATTTGTCATATTCATCTGGTTGATGCACAACCTTCAACTGTTTTATTGGGAGCATAAATATGGGTGAGCTCAACATTTATGGTGTTTATGTCCCAATATTTTTAATTCAAGCAATTCTGGCATTCATCATCTGGAAAGTGGTGTGTATTGGTACAGATCGCTTGGTTGAAAAAGAATGGATTGCATTACCTGGAATTTTTAATATTTGTATCTATTTGATTTTGTTATGGTTGATTCATTGGGTATTTATTCAGATGACGACTTAGCCGCTGTAATAGAGCTGATTTACTTTTAAGTTTAATGATTGGAAAATTGAAATGAATACGTTTGATATACGTAAGGCAATCCGGCCGATATCATTGGGTATCGTGGTGATTATTGCGATATTTTGTGCGCTGCATATCTGGAATTACTACAATGCAGAACCTTGGACACGTGATGGGCGTGTCCGTGGTGATGTTATTCAAGTGTCTTCTGATATTGCTGGTTTAGTCACAGAGGTGATGGTTCAAGATAACCAAACCGTGAAAAAAGGGCAGGTGCTTTTTAAAATCGATTTAGCACGCCAAACTTTAGACGTGGAACAAGCAAAATCAGATCTTGCAAAAGCCCAGTCAGGACTGGCTGAAGCAGAAGCGGGACTTGCTGAGGCAAAAGCCAATATTGTCAAGTCAAAAGCCAATATCAATCTTGCAGATAAAAATGCACGTCGATATGCGGACCTGATGAATGGTGCGATCTCTAAACAAGAACAAGATCAAATGTTTGCTACACGAGATCAGTCCCATGCAGAGCATCAGCAATTGCAAGCTGCGGTACAACAAGCAGAAGCCAATATCAAACAACAAAAAGCTTTGATTGAAGCAGCAACCAGTAGTGTGCATTTGGCGCAATTGAATATGCAACGTTCAGAAGTGATTGCACCTGCAGATGGAACATTATCAAATTTTGATTTGCGCGCAGGGAATTATGTCAAAGTTGGGCAAGCTGTTGCCGCTTTACTTGATCGTAAACAGCTCTATGTTGTGGGATATTTTGAAGAAACCAAACTCAATAAAATACATCTAGGTGATCCTGCAACAGTACAACTCATGGGCGATTCTTTGAAATATAAAGGCCATGTTCAAGGGATTGCTTCAGGGATTGAAGACCGCGAACGAACAACTTCATCGGGTCTATTGGCCAATGTAAATCCAACATTCAGCTGGGTGCGCTTGGCCCAACGGGTACCTGTGAAAATTATTTTAGATGAAGTGCCCCATGATTCATTGGCCTTTGTCGCAGGGCGTACCGTGACAGTACATATTTTGGAAAAAGCAAAAAAATAACCAGTATCCATCATTAAACTTTGATCTTGAAGCCCATTGAAAAATGGGTTTTTTTTATAGATTTAGGTCTGCCATAGCGGGCATATTAATTTCCTTAACACAGCTGGCTTGACTGGTGGATAAGATAAATTTGATGGCAAGAATAACATCCTGTAAGGGAATTAACTCATGACCACTCTGTTGTAAAACTTCATCTACAGATGTATTCAGATCAAATTCAGTCGCTAAGTAGCCTAAATTTAATATACTCACTCCAATCTGGTCTTTACGCAAGCTTTCTCGGAGAGCGTGGACAATGCCTCTGAGGGCAAATTTGCTGGCTGAAAAGACCACTTCTTTGCCGTTATGATTATCTAGTCCCCAGGTTGAACCAATCAAGATAATTTTTGCATTTGGAGACAATCTAAGATTCTCAATCAAGGATTGAATTGCCAAAATACAGGATTGAATATTAGTATAAATTAAATTTGATATTTCAATGTCAGTACATTGTTCAAAGTCATAATCTGCTTGAAAGGCTTTTGTCTCCCAGATCCCGACATTGTAAATCAGATAATCTATAGGCTGATTTTGAATTTGATTTTTAACTACATCCCGAGCATGTTCAGGTTTTGATAAATCAGCAGAGATCCATTTGAAATGAGCAAGGTCGCACTGTGGTTGAGAACGTGAAATACCAAAAACCAGATCTTGTGTTTGAGGTACTGCGTGTAAAATAGCTTGCCCCAAGCCTTTGCTTACACCATAGATGACATAGGTTTTTGACATTTTTAATGCTCAGTTTAAGGGGTAATGCCTTCAGGGTTTCGATACCAACTTTCAATAAATAAAGCCGCTGCAATACTATCCGCTGCTAATTTCTTTGCTCGTCCTTGAGCGTGGTAATGATCGAGTTCATCTCGTGCTTCACGTGTAGTTAAGCGCTCATCGACCATTAGGGTTTCAATATTGGTTTGATGGCGTAAACGTCGTGCAAATTTGCGTGCGCGTGTGGATAATTCTGACTCGGAATCATCCATATTTAATGGTAAGCCGACCAGAAATAAATTCGGTTGATGCTGTTTGATGATCTTAAGCAATTCATCCCAATTGGGGATACCATCTTTCATTGGAAAAAGTGCAAGCGGTGTTGCACTTTCAATGATGGAGGAGCCTACAGCCATTCCCGTTTTTTGTGTACCAAAATCAAATGCAATAATCAGTTGTGGGGAATTTAAATCAGGCATGTCCAATCTCAGAAGATAACCAAGTACGATCAATCCCTATTTTACGATAAGCCGCATCCCAACGGTCGGTATAAGGCAAATTAAATACCAAATCCATATCTGAATCACAAATCAACCAATCGCCACGGGTAATTTCATCTTCAAGTTGATTCTTGCTCCAGCTGGCATAGCCCAAGGCAATTTGATAACGACCAACACCTTCATTGTGTGCAATCGCATCTAAAATATCTTTGCTGGTGGTAATACACAGGTTTTCACCCACGGCAATCGAAGAGTGCCAGGTCGGTTGTCCTGTATGAATCACAAAATCCGCTTCAGGACGCAATGGACCACCTTGTAAGACTTCATGCGGATGCACATTATCTGCTTCAATTTCTAAGTCATTCAAAAGTTCTTTGACTTGAATACCTGAAGGTCGATTGATAATAATACCTTGCGCACCATCTTCATCATGACGGGCAAGATAGATTACCGTATTGGCAAAGAAATCATCAGCAAGATCAGGTGGTGCAATCAAGCAGCGATGAGAAAGATATTGTTTTGGCACCGATATGCAACTCCTTTTCAATCCGCTTAAATATTTTTAATTGTTTAAATAAAATCTATACCTATATAAATAGCACAATTAATATCAATAGGTTGTGAATATTTTAAAAGCCTGTAAAAACAGCTCAAGTTTTTCATCAATATGTTTAAAATATAAACAAATGGTGTCTAAATAAAAATACGTATCTCTATAAAAGCGATGCAATAGGGCGAGCGAATAGATAAAAGCGCTTATATTCCAAAATAGGAATAAAAAACCAGTCGCGTGCTGACTGGTTTTTATATGGGTATTCTTTTTTATACGCTAGATTGAAGTATTAAGACGGCTGAAATTTTAATTGTCTTAATTGTTTTGCATGTTGCAAGGTGGTTTCACCAATTTCAATACCGCCTGTCATACGAGCCAATTCTAAAATAAGTTGCTCTTCTTCTAGTGCAACGATGGTACTACTTGCAGGATCTGTTTGTAGTTTTTTCACCAATAGGTGTTGATCGGACTGGGCTGCAACCTGAGCTTGGTGAGTAATACATAAAATTTGAACGTGTTGCCCTAAGCCTGCCAATAAGCGCCCGACAATTTCAGCGGTACCACCACTGATTCCGACATCAATTTCATCAAACACTAAAACTTCTGCTTCGGTTTTTTCGGCATTCATCACTTGCATGACCAATGCAATACGTGACAGTTCACCACCAGAAGCAACACGTGCCAGCGGTTGAGGTGGAATCCCTTTATTGGCAGTAAAGAGTAATTGAATAAAGCTTAAACCTTCAGCAGAAACTTGTTCCAGCGGTTCAAATTTAAATTCAAAATGTGCTTCTGGTAGCGCCAGTTGTTTGACTTGCTCAGTCAGTTGCTTGGCTAAAGGTTCAGCAGCATCACGACGAATCTGATCTAAATGTTGTGCTTTCTCTACAAACACTTGATGAGATTGTTCAACTTGCTCAGCGAGGGTTTCAGGATCTTCAAGTTGATGTAGTTGCTCTAATTCATTTTGCCATGTTTCATATTGCTGTTTGAGTTCATCGGGCTGAATACGGTATTTACGTGCCAAGCGATGAAAGACTTCGAGTTGTGTATTTAGCTCATCCATACGTTCAGGATCAAAACTTTGACGGTCTATAAACTGACGTAAATTTGCCGTTGCGTCATCAATTTCACTTTGTGCGTTGATCAATGAATTGTAAATTTCAGACAGCAGTTCACTTCGTCCAGCATGCGATTCTAAACGTCGAATAATTGAAGAAATTTCTTG
>JAHQCQ010046506.1:12985-31143 GCA_023539305.1 Ilex asprella
TGACATGATATAACTATTCCATTCAATATTTACTCACAGATGTGAGGGTTAAGCTTGGCTAGGCATAAAGCTGCATTGCTTGAATCATCAAAGAAATGAGGCAAGAGACTTAAAAATTGCCATTGCTAGCACATTAAAGCATGAAACAAATACTATTGACTCACAGAATAAGCTGACCAGGCATTTACAAGAAAGCACCTTCCGAAATTCTCATAGTAAACCATACTTTACTAAAAAAGCAATGAATAAATCCCATAACACTATAACAGTACCAACTCTGTTATTCATACACCAATAGGTATTTCATAGCCAATGACCATCAAATCAAACTATATTTCAGTAAGTCAATATTCCAGTAAAGGGACTCTCGCCTATGCAATCAAAGAAACGAGAGAACCCAACTATGTCATTCAGCTAATGTGCCAAGTGTAACTGGCCGTGTGAGGTATAGGCTTAAAAAAAAAAAAAACTGCAGAATGTTATGCCCACCAAGGAAGTTTCACTACTCATCTAGTCGTAGAGACCTTCTTCAAGCCAGATATCAACTAGAAAATCCACCATCTCCTGCAGCATCAACAAAGATAATGAACTGACATCTGCAATAAGCAGCCACTAGAGAGGCGTACAGAAAACTTACAGCTAATGGAATTGGCTCATGAAATGGTTCAGTAGATGAAAGCAGCTCCTCGTAAGTAGTTGTCCAGCTGCAAGAGAAGATAGGAAAGGTCAATTTTTCTTAGGTCCCTGTATAGCACAATAGGTTCAAGTAGCAGAAACCTCCTCTAAAGTTCTATAAAGTGACAATAGCCTCTTCTTTTAAACCTGAAATCCCGACGAAATACTAAGCTATCTGGAGGTTGGAATGTCTATCCCTTCCTGGTGGGATGCCCGCAGGAAAAGTAAGCTTTTCTGGAAATGTCAACATTATTATTCATGGATATGTGTATGTGCTAATGTTTGCAAATTGTTAGTTAAGCTATTTCTCTCATGCAAAGATATTATTCACACCAGCACAAGTAAACACATACCAGGCCAAAACATTTTTTTTTTAAAACAACCCATGCCACAACTTGACAACTGTAAAAATGTATATATTTAACGTTTTTTTACGTCCCATAACATGATTAATTATACTAACCATAGTTGTTAGTATCGTACGATACGCGATACGTATCATACGATAGGTCACGATATAGAGCTAAAACGATACGGATCGTAGTTCTATATCGTTTTTTGCGTTGTATCGTCTGATACACGATACATATCGGTACGATACGTATGAAACGTGCAAAGACTATTTTTTTTTTTTTACGGAACGACGTCGTTTTGGGCTAGGCAGGTACTCCAACAAATATGTGGTCCTGTGCAGTGGAAGAAATGATGTTAGTTTATTTACAAAGCCAAATATTTTTTTTTTGTATCAAAATTTCTGAACCTTGATTAATGTTAATTTTTTAATTTACTTACGAAGCCCAGTCTCTTTGGTGTTTGAAGTTTGAATTAGCGAACTATGGTTGTGAACTTTACATTATAATATTAGTGGACTATGTTGATGACTTGAATAGTTGGTGGAGTATTAATGAAATGCTATTTTTTATGAATGTATGATTTTTTTTCAAAGGTATATATATATTTTTATTATTTATTTAAAATTGTACCGTATCTTACGATACACGATACGATACACTATTTTTAAAACGATACGCCTTCCGATACACGATTTGATAACTATGATACTAACATAATAAACCAACCCTTTTTCTGGTTTGCTATAATTCAAATAATCCCTGTGTCTTTCTAAACATTATTAATGGGATTTAAGGTGACTATATTTTCAAACTACTTGAAATTGTGCCATCTCTTCACAACTCTAAAATTTTACCACTCCGCAAATAAAGAATTAAACAAAGATGCTTTAAAAAAGAAAGAGCACTACTCATGCTGCGGCTGCCTTCTACTTTTATACAGAGAACTAGATTCTATGCCTTGAGCCTTCACCAATTTTCTTTAAACATAGGATTAGATACATTAATCAATATGAATAATATTGTATATACTGAATTACATGGGTCGTCATTTCGAGTTCTCACAACAGAACGCATGGTTTGTTACTACTGAAATTTGGAAAGCTTCCAGGTCACTAATGCAGAATGGCAGGTCAGTCAAGTAAGGGATCTAAATGCTTCATTCACCATATTGTATTCTGTTAATCTTTTTTTTGACAAACTAATCCCTTCCCAGTAAGGCATAACGCAAAAGGATTGGAAAGGAAAAAAATTAACCAAAAAAAAAGCAAAGAAAAAGAAGAGGCAAAAAATGAAATCACTGTACAATTCTACTAATATCTACATGATTTCACTGATATTTGTAGAAGCTTGAATAAACAACATATTTTACGTTGTGTCTCATGAATGTGGAGAGTAAAAATGAAAAATGACAATGGTCAACCTTAAAAAAATACATAATCATGAAAAAATAAATATGGAAGTGAAAGTTATATACTAAAACAAAAAGAATCAAATACCTCAAAATTTGCCCCCCAGGCATTCTTTGTGATCTTTGAGTTCGATTTTCACCTATCCATGCTCTTCTCCTCTCATGCCAAGCTATCTCAGCTGCATGGTAACTCCATCCATAAAACTTTTAACAAGACCATAATTACTTGGGAATATTTACAAAGAGAACAACAATGTACTTGGGCTGCACTTGGTAATCTGGAATATACAGCTATGAGATGGCACTGGTGAACTCCTGGCATTTTCACATTTGAGACACAAGGATAAAAGTAACTCGGTTCGGAGAAAACATGCACGCACACCCACACAGACAAATATTACATCAGAACATAAAATTCAATACAGTTTTTGGGAAAGATGTTTCCTGGAATTATTCTTTCATCTAATGCATTAACAGAAGAAAAACCAAACTTCCATCACTATTAATTACTATGCACACCTTGATCAATGGCATTAAGTCATTTGACACATCATTCATGCCAATTTTATCATCAGTTCAAACTGTGGTTTTTTATTGTGAAGGTCACGATGGATCAAAGTTTAGATGGCTCAGAGCATCTATAGAAAAGATCATCAGAGAGGAGACGATCCATTTATGATTCCAGCTGAGAAGACTAGAACAAGGAAGGATCAAGAATGTTATATATTTTAGGATTCAAGGTTTAGTTACTGTCTGCACTCTGCAATCACTACAAGTCTATAATGCTATAGCCACTTCAAAATTTGTTATGAGGATTTAGTCACGACTTTCGCAAGTTTGAATGGGCAAAGTCCAATGTGCTAGTCATATCATTAAGGACGGCAGGGAAATTTAGATTGGGAAGTTGAACAAGCAAACCCTATTGGCCAGGTAGTTCAAAAGAGGGGCAAATTACAATAACACCCTGGCATATGGGTTATATCTGGCCACCACTGGCATTTAAAAAATGGCATATGCAGATCCCAGTCGAAAATTTCTCGAAATGATCTATTTAACTTAGGTTCAAACTTTTAGTTCGGTCAAGATTGATCAAAATTGGAAGATTACGCAGAATTGGGTGTTTGTATACCAGGTTCATACTGCCCCGTGAATAACTAATTTGGAAATTGGATTATTTTGTTTCAACAAGGAATGCAGGGGACAATTTTGGCATTTTGAGCATTATTTTAGTTAGCTTCATCTTTTCCGGTGTCTGGGCTGGGGAGGTCTTATTGTTAAAAGTTAGAAATATCAGGGGTTTCCATGTTAATATTAAAATGTAAAGGGGTGACCGGATACTGTTAAACAGACCTTTGCAAACTGATTTTCCCAATGCTTTTGAGCATTCTGCGACACATCTTTGACATATACTCAGTTCCTACATGAAAAGCGTAAGTAAACCATGGTCCATGCAATTGAATCAACTTGACTCTGTAGAATGACATCTAACACAGTGATTTTGGCACATCCAGTCTTTTATTGATCCTATACTTTTAACTTTTAAGGTCTTATATAAGAAGAATACTCCCAATGCAACACATTACTAATGTCTTTATTACTTAGTATCTTTATTTCGGTGGTTTTTTTTTATTTGAGATAATGTCATCGTATTGAAACACTCCACCGTCATTATGCAGAAGGGAACACGGAAGGAAAAATATCCCATTTGGCATGTTCCAAAATTGATCACTAGATCATCAGTTAAGATAAACAAATAGCAGCAGCCCGAGAGATTTGAGATACAATTTCTTGAAAATCAGAATGAATTAGGAAATTCAATAAAGATGTTAAAAGGGGCAAACCATGGTTAACAAAGGCAGAATCATGAGCGTCTTTATTGATGGATGTCTTGTCTTCATTGATATTTTTGGAGCCTCTTAAAGGCTGGTTTACATGGGGATGAGAATTGCTTCCATTTTCCATCTTCCCCAAACTGAATGACCATCACCTTTCCTTAAATCACAAAACCTGCTCTACACTAAAAAGATTAAAAAATACATCAATGAGAAACAATCGATCATCACCACCACACAAACATATATATTATGCAAATATTGAAAGCGTGAAAATGGGCTGATACAGGCTACTTCATGTCATATTCTTGGTGAACATATTCACTAATGGTTAATAGAGGATCAGAAAAAGAATTGTAAAGAATAAGGCAAATCACAAAATATGCTTGTTATCAATGGTCAATTTCATTTAATGTTATTGTGACATCCAGATTCATCTCAAATGCATGATAAATGTCATTCAATACTTAGCTTGAAAATGAGTTCCACTAAGATCATAGCGCCCTAAGGCTGAGATTAGAACTGTTAGTGACATCAGAACAGTTATTGATAATTTGATATCTCTTTGTTTAAGAAATAAACTATTCTAGTAGTAGACTAGTAGTCTTTTTGGCTAAACCTGTAATTTTTTTTCACAAGGACTCTTTCTTAAGGTATTAGGAATGATAACCAGTTAATTAGTATAGTGACCAAAACTTCACTTAGACACCTCTATTGGTTCTGCTTGATCTCTCCCCCCCTCCAAAAAAAAAACCTTCTCTCTGGACCATTATCATCCATTTCTCTTCCTTTTTCTTTGCTGCTATCACCTCTGTCTACGCTCTCTAAGTATCTCACTATTTACATATAACTCTCTTACAATGCTTCATATCTTCTTGTTCTTTCTCTTTAAAAATCGCATGGAATTTACAAGGTACAGTTTTGATAGGAAAACCAGCCGGTGCAAGGAATTCATGCCCCGGCCAACCAGTATTGAAAGTACTATTTGAACCAAGAATGATAGTTGGATGTTGCTGGAAAACAAAATGCTATGTTTCCAAAACAAGGACATACTTTCATAAGTTAGATACATAACTAAAGAATAAAAAAGCGTCAATCCCATCTAAATAGCCAAGATCTTCTCTGGAACTGCTTGTGACTACAAAATCTTCTTGAGAAAGTTTAAGTTATTTTACTGCCCAAATTACCCTATCTTCTTTTCTTCAGAACTTCTGCTTGAAGACAAATTGGACTTCTTTGTTTTTAGTCATGTCAAATGTGGTCAACAAAAACTAATACTCACAAAAGACATGCAAAAAGTAGTTTGAACTTCCAGGCCTAATGGTCGATTCAGAAGACTAAGGTGATAACAAATTAACAATTACTTAAATCTTCGATTTGCTTTTCTTTTGACTATCTTAAATTATCTTTTCCCTTTTTTCCTTGCGGGAGGGGGGGAGGCTAGGGAAGAACTTGCTAGCTATGGATTAGAATGGATGGGGAAACTACGATACTAGTGATTACAATAAGTAATGCAAAATAGGAAGAGGATTTTACTCCATGCTGATATCTCCAAGGGGTGTGGGTTCAATGCGCAATCTATATTAAAGCAGCTCCCTGTTTCAGAAAGAGAATCCAAGGGGACATAGTAATTCAAAAGTGCCTCAAGTGAGTGAGATTGGCTTGCAACAACCCAATTAAAAGGCCCACAATTGATTATATTGCGAAAAGCCAGCATTAAAGCATCCCTTCCTCATACAGAAAAGAAAAAGGGAAGCCTAATAGATATTTACACTTAGTATAGCTATAACTTCCAGCCCCAATTCCTTCTATTTTATCGAATTCATTTCTCCGAAAGTTTACACTTTTGCAGAAAATAATATAGACTTATGAATAACTTCCAGCCAATTCCTTCTATTTTATTGTATTCATTTCTCTGAAAGTTTACACATTTGCAGAAAATAATATAGACTTATGAATCTCTACTAGTCTCATTTCCTGTCACTTCCAATTCATTATTTCACTACAACTTTACAGGGACTGAGGATTATCAAGAGAGTAAAAAAAAGGCTTTCTTCCACCATAACTTATTTCGATCAATGTGTCTTTGCTTCTATTGCCATTAACACCACCCAACATGACAGTATCATCTCCGAGAACTTAAAAGAGAGATTACTTTCTCAATATAAAAGAGAAAGATTGGCTTTTTATTTCTGACCGTATTGAATCTGAAAATTCCAGGCTACCAAAGTAGAAATTGCAAACCCTAATATCCAAGAAACAAGAACTCTAGTCAGCCCCTGAACCTATGTCAAACTTTTTGCTATTCCTGTATCAAAAATCATGTTAAAACACCCAAAACTGCCCTCATTTCCTAAAGACCCCAACTCTAATATTAAGAACAAAGATTTCCATGTCTTGCATGTTAGTTACAGACCCCTACTTATTCAAAGATTTTCCATAATTGTGTAAGTGTATGTATCTTATACTACAATATATTTCATTGATATTAAGAATTTAAGATCCCATTACATTTACTCAGCACAAACTGGGGAAGAAAAAAGAAGGGTGACGAGAGAGAAATATAGAAGGACACCAGAACAAGAACAGAAATCCATTATTCTTCACAAGATTAACAATGCTTATGGCCATCAAAACATAAAACTTTCCACTGCCAATTAAAAATCCACATCCGATTACAACAAAGAAAGTAAAAAGAGGTAACAATATCTTTAAATAACCAGAAAGACCCAGGAAAAAAAAAAACCAAGACTCAACCTTCATACCTTTGTTTCAAACTTCAATTTCAGCTGCAACTCCCAAGAGTGAAACTGTAAACACTGCCAGAAAAAGTCTAGATGGGTTTGGACTTTGGACTGTGAACTAAAAAACTACAGTAACTTCGGACTTTCACGGCAAGATCTGTTTCGAAGATTCGAGATTTTTGGTAAGAAATGGAGATGAAATCAAGGTCACAGAAAGTAGAATTAAGAATTCTATAATGGAAAATTCCTTTTTGAAAATAATCATACGATCATGATCGAATTGGGATCAAGGAAACATTGGGTGTGTCCCACTTAAATTTTTTTTGTTGGTCTGATCCCACTTAAATTAATAAGTAGAAATATGGGTTCCGCGGGGCCATGTGAACTATTTTGCTGAATGGTATCTCCGAAAAATGGAAAGAGAGTGCTAGATACTTTAATTAGGGCAAATACATGCAAGGTGGTCTTATTTTAATAATAATTAGTATTATTTGTACTTAATTTATTAATTTAATATATTATAGTCATTAAATTGACAATAGACTTCAATATTAATTAAAATTTATTATTAATTCAATAATTATAATTTAAATAATAATTTCTTTTTAATATTCACTTGGATCGGTCGGATAAATATGTTTGTTTTAATAATTCATTTTTTATAATAGCACTTTTCCTTGTAAAAAAATTTAAAAAGTCAATTTTTTTTTAATTCTACAATATGTCATTTTAATACCACTGTCCAAAATTCTGCCAAGCTCTCAATTTAAATTATTTCATCTTAAAATCAATACAAATAAACATAAGTAATAACCATAATAGGTCTGGTCCTCGTATTTTTACTATAATCTTTTTCACCAATCAATGTTAG
The DNA here is from genome assembly GCA_023539305.1 of Ilex asprella. Lineage (NCBI taxonomy): Eukaryota > Viridiplantae > Streptophyta > Magnoliopsida > Aquifoliales > Aquifoliaceae > Ilex > Ilex asprella. The sequence goes on from JAHQCQ010046506.1 coordinate 20,869, forward strand.
GAGTAACTAATCGTCACGTCATTATTGTCACATGGTGTCATTATTTAATAAAAATGTAACATTATGAATTGATGATACTAGAATAAAAAACATGCTAAGAAGTATAACCATGAGTGATGAGAGCATAATATTGCATATTATAGCTCTCATATCATCCATCTTAACAATGTTAGTGACTTAATTCCTTTGTTTTAATTTAATTTTGTATTTTATGGAGAAAATTGGTGTTTATAGGTGAGCACATGTAAAAGTGAGGCTTTGAATATCATTTTATGTTATAGAGGACTTGAAGGATGAGTTAGGAGGTTCATGAGTCAAGTCAAGACCACTGCAAGCATAATTGAAGAAAAGACATGTTCTACTGGCTCAACTAGAAGCAGAAATTGATTCTACCATTAAAAGTTTATTCCTACCGGTAGAAGTAAAATAGAGAGTTGTTCTACCCGTAGGTGACTATTGTACTGCTGATAGGTTTGAAACAGAAATGTGTTATACTAATAGAAGAGAATAGCAACCAGTTCGTACAAAACAATGAATAGTTCTATTGGTAGGTTGTTTTCTACTTCCAACCGGTAGGTTACTGTAATTCTGCTGCGAGGATAAATTTGAAAAGGCAATCTGCTACATATTTTAAAGGTCATGCTTGGTGGATCAAAAGGAGAAAAATCAGCATATGATCTCCTATAAATACCTAAGTATAGCCAGAGAAAAGGCATCATTAAAAACCAATGTTAGAAGACTTTATTTTATCGTTCTTTCTTCTTTATTCTCACCTAGGTTTAGAATTAGAGTTTTTGCTTTCAAGAGTTTTGCCTCCATTGTTCAATTTACAAGCTTTGTTAATTTCAAGTTCTTAAATTATTACAATGCAATTATATTCAATTTTTTTTTTGTTTGTGAACGATTTACATTCTTGCAATCCAATCCTAGGTATTTTCATTTACTTGCAATTTCAGCTCAAATTTTCCTTACTTTCAATTACAATCATGCTTTCTTTAATTGCTTTCATTTTCAATTCGATAATCAGTACTGAGCTGAAATTAAAAGTAAGGAATGATGTACTGAAATTTTCATGCTTTCTTCAATTACAATCATTTGAAAATCCTAAACCTAACTCCCAATCCCTCAAATCCTTTGATTTCTCATTTGATTCTTGTTTTAATCTTTATTTTCAATAATGGCTCCAATGAAAATCTCACCTTCAAATTCTCATGATGAACTCTCTTGGGCCACTCTACTATTATTTGGCTCCTCACCCACCTAAAAGTTGGTAACATCATTCAAAAAAGTTGAAACCTCACCCAAAAGATGGTAACCTCACCTAAAACCTGATAACCTAACCCTAATGGTCGTAACCTCACCCCAAAAGTGATAACCTCACATTTCAAAATGTGGTAACCCAACCCTAAAAAAGTGTTAACCTCACCCAATAACTTGGTAACCACACCCAAAAAATGGTAACCTTTTTTTTTTTTGATACATTGAAAGAGTTCAAAAGAGATCAAAATCCTCCCACATAAGCGATACTCGCACTATCATTTCTCAAAAGATCTCCCATTGAGCAAGGTGGGGGAGTTGAGGAGCACTAAATTATCATTTTGATTGACAACCAAATTTTCAAGATTATCTGTGCTGAAATTTTCTTCTCTTTTGGTGTGATGGATGAGAAAATTGAGAAGAGTGAAAAGTCTTTTGCATTCAGAGATGATCCCTCTCTCCGGGTGTGTATCTTCCTGTCTTGTCATGAGGAGTCAATAAGCATCCAGAGAGTCGATCTCCACAATGATCTTCTTCATTCCCTTGGTATGAGTAATCTAAAAGGCCATGTAGATGGCCCATAGTTCATCCTAAATGCTTGAGCAGTTAGGGAGTCTTCCATAAAAACTCAGCTGCCAAACTCCTTGGTCACTTTTCACCAAACGCTTCAGGTCCAGGATTCCCTTTGGATAATCCATCCACATTAAATTTCATCCATCATGTAGGAGGGAAATACCAACTAATGAGATTCTCTGTGCAATGATCAAGACAATTTAAATTATTAAGGAAATCAGAGTTAATTTCTTGGGCCAAAAGCCAGACATTTCTGGCTATGACACTAGGGGGTTTGAGTTTTTTCATAGCACTCCTTATTCCTATCTTTCCAAATGTGCCAGATGACAAAGGTAAAAACAATAGGCCATTCCACTCCTTTGTACTTCTGCTTTCTTTTATTTTTTTTGATTAGCAAGAAGACATTTTTGTAGGTCATTATTAGTGTAGAAACTGGACCAGTTGTTTCCAAGGGAAACTCTCCAAACTGCCTACGCTTTGGAGTAATCTCTTAGGATATGCAAATTGGATTCACAATGGATTTTACATCATTCACAAGTTGGATCATTAGTCAAGTTCTTGGTTGCTCTAAGATGGTTAGAAAGGATTCTGTCATTTTTTATGATTCAGAGGAAGAACTTGATTTCTGTGGGATTTTCATGTGCCAAATCCAGTCTCAGTTCAGGGTCGAGGGGTTAATATCCTCGCCAGATTCAGAGATCCATTTATAAGTGGAACTAACAGAGAAATTACCGTTACTTGAAATTACCTAACATAGAATGTCCTTCAGTTCACAATTATAAGGGATACAATTTAGCTGAATATCAGATAAAATGTTAGAGTAGAGAAGCATACCTGGGAGATTCATGTTCCAGTTACCAGAGGAGTCAATGAAGTTTGCCACTGGGGTGTTGGAGTCAGCTATGGTTGGTATTTGCATTCTGTTGGCAAAATAAGTTTCTCCACACCACCAATCAGTCCAAAGAGAAAATATTTGTACCATCACCAATGAGCCATTTAGTTCCTTCATTGATAATATGATTTTGTTTTGAGAATAGCTCTCCAAATTGGGGAGTGATGCGAACCCTTAAACGAATTCAAGAACCCATGGACAAATTGATTGAACACTCCCCATGAAAGTTCACAAATCAAATTATAAGAACCAAGAACCTTAGACCCAATATTTTCAAGAAACAAGAACCCAAGGTTAAAAGTTCAAGAGAAAGACGTCACACTCAAGATTGAGCCATAAGTCGATGAACGCCACAAGAAAGATTATTTTTTGATAAGTTCTTAAAATAGTTCTTGGAAGAACAATAAGGTAGAAACCTCATAATACTCATAAAAAATATATTCTGTCTTTTACAAGGTCTTAGGTGTGTATATAAAACCCTAAAATAAATCCTAATCTGCTAAGGTAACAAATCCTAATCTAAATAGGAATAACTAAAGTTGGTTTTAAAATAAGTTAGCCCAAAATCCCTAAATAACCTAAATCAGCCCATACAACCACTTAATCAGGTTTGTTGGACTTGAATTACATTAAAATAATTTTGAGGCCTTTTTCCCTTAAAGCCCACACATGCCATTGTAGAAAAGCAACTAAATGCACTCTTCATGCTTGGACTTGCACAAATCAGCCCATATGTCTTGAATAAGCCCGTTCAATGCTTCCTTCACCCTTGTCGCTTTCGCCCGAGTCATAGGACCTCCATTTATACTCAACGGGTCAAATTGTATTGCATCATTCCCCCTTTCCTCAAAAGGATTCGTCCTCGAATCTTCATCATCTGCAATAAAAGGAGAAAGACCAGTAACATTAAAAGTAGCACTAACACTATACTCATCAAGAAAATCTAGTTTGTAAGCGTTATCATTTATTTGTGCCACCACTTGAAAAGGCCTATCTCCACTAGGTTGCAACTTAGAACGCCTTTGTGCAGGAAAACGCTCCTTTCGCATGTACACCCAAACCAAACTTGTAACACCCCCCATTCTCTTTTATATATGTATGTAGTTATATGATAGATAATTGTTGTAAAAATGAGGATATGTATAATGATGTAAGAATGAATCACATAGGTTAAAACATTAGAAATGAATAATTGGGAGACAAATGGATTTGAAAAGTTTAAGTTTCAAAGGCGTTTCAGATTGAAAATAGTTATTAGATAAGTTTCTAAATTTTTTAGGTCAAAATAATGTTTCCATTGAATTCGGAAGGCCGAAAAACCTTGAGAGAGGTAATATGAGGTGCATTGGAAGCTTGGAAGTACTCCGGAATAAAAACACAAATTACGTAAATTTCGGGTATAAAATATTTTGGACACCTCTTAGTATTTTGGCCATAACTTTTTATCCTTATATCCAATTGATCTGAAATTTTGATAGTAGATAGTAGACATCAAGGGCTACAAAAGTGTCTCTGATGAAATTTTTTTAATTCGGCCTCTAAAAGGCTCAAAACTGCACTGAAAGTCGAGGCAGTCAAATGATACCGGTACCCCGAAATCAGTAGCTAAACGGTACTCGTATCTAGTACCGGTGCCGCTTCTCTGAAGCCTTCCAAACAGTTAAAAAGTCGGGATTTTAGGTTTTAAAATCTCATTCCAAGCCCTATTTGCCCCATTATTCATCTTATTCTCACCACAAACATCCTAGAGCCCTAGGAGGAGATACAGAAAGGGAAAAACACCAAGATCAAGATAGCTTCACACCTTATAGAAATCAAAACCGAAATTTCTCAAGAATACCATTCTTCTCCTCTCTTCTTCTATACTTTTACTACACCTTTACCCCCACCTCTTGGAACCCTAAGAGAAGACAAGAAGGAGATCTTTGGAGCTTGGGTTAGCTTAAAACTCTTGGATTCAAGGTAGGAAATTTCTTCTCTTTCTCTTACATTGAGGCTAGGTTTACTTATATGTATTCTTTACACTCTAAATTTTATATGTATGCTATAAATCATTGATTCTTGATATCCTCATGAATATTAACATGCTTTAGACAATATAAATGGTAGGTCAACCATTAAACCCTAGTTTCCAAGAGAGATGACCTTTCTTTTCTAAATTTTGATTTACCCTTGATTTCAAAACCTTAGTGTTTCATATTGAAAAATAAAATGATGTTGTTGTGATCTCTTGTATTTTACATACTTAGTTATTGAAATTGTTACATGATAAATTTGGGAAATTTGGCTTATAAATTGGAGACTTGTGAAATTGTTGGGCATTTGAAAACATATTGAATAATGTATTGCTTGTGTGGTTATTTGGATAAACCTTGAAGGTGAGAGTTTCCTTGTAAGGATGCTAATGCCAAGAGAGGACAATTGGTGACATTATCAAGAGGTTTCTTGTAAGGATGCTTGAATAACTCAAACATTGAGGGTGAGAGGTTGCTTGTAAGGATGCTCATGCCAAGAGAGGACAATTTGTGACATTATCAAGAGGTTCCTTGTAAGGATGCTTGAATAACTCAAACCTTGAGGGTGAGAGGTTCCTTGTAAGGATGCTCATGCCAAGAGAGGACAATTTATGACATTATCAAGAGGTTCCTTGTAAGGATACTTGAATAAATCAAACCTTGAGGGTGAGGGGTTCCTTGTAAGGATGCTCATGCCAAGAGAGGACAATTGCTGACATTATCAAGAGGTTCTTTGTAAGGATGCTTGAAGAACTCAAACCTTGAGGGTGAGAGGTTCATTGTAAGGATGCTCATGCCAAGAGAGGACAATTTGTGACATTATCAAGAGGTTCCTTGTAAGGATGCTCATTCCTAAGGGAACAATAGTATATCATGTGTTGGAGAATAGTGATATTTTGACAATGGATGTTTATGGGAATTGGTTGTTATGGTATATTTCTATTAGTATTGCTATTTAAACGTGAGATCCGTTGTTAAATGTCCTTGTTTTACTTCAAACATTGTGTATGCTATTTGTGAAATGAGACCACCCATTTTATATGTTTTTACAAAACTTGTTTGAGTTTGGGAAGATTTTGCTATAGAGCTTCGTGCTCATCCCCTACAATTATATTTTTCAGATTTGGTGCTAGAGGAGGATCTCGGCATTGACGAGTCGGGACATTGGGAGGCTCCACTCGAGGGGAACCTAGTTCCCGAGGTGGATATTTATTGTCGTAGTTTCTTTTGTACTGGACTAGAAAATTCTTTTGGACATTGTGTAGTCTAGTTTCTTTTGTAATTTCCGCTGCGCTATAATAGTAAATTTTCATTGGGAATATAAAGGCCAAAGATGACATATTCTTTTGGGATATTGATGTAAATATTATGAATCATTGTTATGAAGTCTTCTTTATTGATGGTTTATCTTAGTGCTCTCATGGTATGAATGGTTATTGAATGTAATGCCGTCCAGGTGTATTTTGGGGCATTACAAAGTTGGTATCAGAGCTTAGGCTCTAGGTCTTATATGGGAGCTATAGGTTATGGGATTACCACTAGAAAGGTAGGACTAAGTTAAAGAAACCTTAGACTTAAATTTGTTTGTGGTTAGGTGTTTTTCACATAGGTGAGAATTGTTGTTTATTTAGGATTGAGGTTAAATATTTGTTCGAATTCGATGAGTTGTCTTGCTACGCAATTGAGTTTGTGGCCATTGATGCAAAGAGGGCTAAATGCTTCGAACAAGATTTGAGGCCTTCCCTTCGCGAGAAGATGGTCACACCCTGAATTCGAGAATACAAGTATCTCGAGGACGTGGACGTGGACGTGGACGTGAACGAGGACGTAAAATTGAACGCGGACGTGTACGTGGACGTGAACATGATTGGACAGAAACCTCAGATAGCTCGAGGAACGGGAGGCGTACCAGAGAGAGTAGGCACAAATGCACGTCGACGCTTTGCCTGTGGAGGTGTTGGGCACTTCAAAGATAATTGCCCATTGCTTTCCACCAAGACCAGCCCAGCAACTGGGCGAGTGAATGCAAACATGCCACCGCTACGATAGCCACGGCCACCATAGAGACCGTTACAAGCTCAAGCCCCCGGTGGCACCCATTAAGGAAGGGTTTTTGTTTTGACTCAACCGGAGGGAAATGCCTCCAACGCTGTTGTGAAAGGTATTGTTCTTCTCTACAATTCTTGGGCCCGAATTTTGATGGAGTCCTAGGCGACCCATTCTTTTAGACGTACTACGGACACTGTGGAATTGGGATTGGGTTTCGAGGAGCTAGAACATGCTTTATATGTTGACTTGCCTACGGTAGAATAGGAAGATACCAGGCCGGTCTGTAAGGGTTACGTGCAAGCGTATTACATTTCAATTACCAGTAGGTTTACTTATATGTATTTCTTGACTCTAAATCATATCTATTTGCTATAAAATCCTCATGTCTTGCCATTCTTGATAATATTACCTTGTTCTAAGATATATTATGGTTGAGTGAACCCTAAATCTTTTCTTATGCCGTCGAAACCCTAGTTTTCAAGGAAATTGTGTGTTCTCTTGATTTCTTCATTTGTTCTTGATATCTAAATTTGATATGCACTGGGGAGTGACACTAACTCCGATGATTCAATTATTCTTGATATTCAATACTTGATATTCTTTATTCTTGGTTACAAGACTTGAGTGTTCTTTTGGTCTTGATTTCTAAGCTTCATTATTCTTTGTTCTTGATTCCACACCTTGATAGTTGTTTGTTATTAGTTTCAATACATGATTGTCCCTTTATTTTAAATTCTAAGCTTGATATTTGTTGTTATGAATTTCAAAAAGTGATTGTTCATTTGTTCTTGATTTCCAAGCTTGATACTCAATTGATCTTGATAGCCAAATTTGATATTCGTTTGATTGATTCTAACTATTGTAATTCATGTATTATTGATATTCAATACTTGACATTCCTCGGTTCTTGATTTCAAGACTTGGTTGTTCCTTTATTTTTAATTTTCCAAGCTTGATGATCCATTTGGTTTTTGATATCTAAATTTTATATTCATTTGTTATTAATTCTACCCCTGTGATTCATTTATTCTTGACATTCAATACTTGATATTCATTTGCTATTGAATTCTAACCTTGATATTCGATTGTTCTTGAAATCTAAACTTGATATTCATTTGTTATTGACTTCTAACCTTGATGTTCAATTTTTATTGAGATCCACACTTGATATTCATTTGTTATTAAATTCTAACCTTAATATTCAATTGTTCTTGAGTTCAAAACTTGATACTCTTTAGTTTTTGATTACAAGCTTGATATGCATCTGTTATTGACTCCAAGACTCGATTGTTACTTTGTTCTTGATTCCACAACTTGATTATTTATTTGTTCCTTAATTCAAAACTCTAGTGATTGGTATTGACCAATAAAATGGTATTTTTATGATATTATGTTTATCTTTCTTAAATTATTTCGTTGGAAAAATGTATGTAAATTTGGATGTGAAATTTGGGGAGAAGTTACGTGTTCCTGATGATTCGTCCCTAAAGTAAGAGATACTTGGAGAGTGTCATCGCTCCAAGTTTGCTATCCACCTCGATAGCACAAAGATGTATAGGGACATGAAGTGTCAGTATTGGTGGAGGAAAATGAAGCGAGATGTGGCCAAGTATGTGGCAAAATGTGCAGTGTGCCAGTAGGTGAAGATTGAGCATCAAAGACCAGGAGGAGTCCTACAGTCTTTGCCTATTCTAGAGTGGAAGTGGGATCACATCACCATGGACTTCGTGTCGGGTTTACCACGGACATCGCGCGGGCATAATGTAGTGTGGGTTATGGTGTTTAGACTCACCAAGTCAGCTCACTTTTTAGGGATGAAGACCACAGACTCGTTAGAGACCTTGAGTAGATTGTACACTCGAGAAATTATTTGATTGCATGGAGTTCCACTTTCTATCGTGTCGGATCGCGATTCTCGTTTTGTGACGCGTTTCTAGCAAAGTCTACAACAAGCAATGGGGACAGAGTTATATTTTAGCACCGCTTTTCATCCTCAAATCAATGGTCAATCCGAGAGGGTGATTTAGATTGTGGAAGACATGTTACGTGCTTGCGCGTTGGACCTCAAGGGGAGTTGGAGCGATCATTTATAGTTGGTGGAATTCGCGTATAACAATAGTGTGAGGTCCTGATATCCCACATCGATTGGAAGAGGGAGAGTTGTTGGGCTTATATGTAAGCCCCTCATCTCACTTGTCAACAGGCCTTCCCGCCAAGTGTGGTTAGGGGAACAAAACCTTGAGGGCAGAGGAGGAGAACGGTAGTCCGTGACTCTGTGCCAAAGAGGATAATATGTTGACGGGTGGTGGGCCATTGCGCTGCGCTACTCTGATGGGGGTCGGCGGGTGTCGCCACTCCCGTAACAGGCCTTTTCCCAAGGACCCTGGGAGGAACAAAACCGTGAGGGCCAGTGGGCCCAAAGCGGACAATATGTTGACACGTGGTGGGTGGGGTTGTTACAAAGTGGTATCAGAGCCGACCCTTGCCCGGTCCGAGGGTGGGGCCCTGTACTGGTCACGTGTGGGCGGGCAGGGGAGGAGAACGGTAGTCCGTGACTCGGGCTAGCGAGATGCACGGGGACGTGCTGCCCTAAGGGGGTGGATTATGAGGTCCTGGTATCCCACATCGACTGGAAGAGGGAGAGTTGCTGGGCTTATATGTAAGCCCCTCGCCTCACTTGTCAACAGGCCTTCCCGCCAAGTGTGGTTAGGGGAACAAAACCTTGAGGGCAGAGGAGGAGAATGGTAGTCCGTGACTCTGTGCCAAAGAGGATAATATGTTGACGGATGGTGGGCCACTGTGCTGCGCTACTCTGATGGGGGTCGGCGGGTGTCGCCACTCTCGTAACAGGCTTTTTCCCAGGGACCCTAGGAGGAACAAAACCGTGAGGGCCAGTGGGCCCAAAGCGGACAATATGTTGACACGTGGTGAGTGGGGGTGTTACAAATAGCTACCAAGCAAGTATCGGGATGGCACCGTATGAAGCTTTGTATGGAAGACCATGTAAATCCCCGACCTGTTGGTTGGAAGCCGGCGAGAGTAGTATGTTTGGACCCGAGATTATGCAGGAGACAACGGAGAAGATTCAGCTCATTCGGGAGAGATTACGTACAGTACAGAGTCGACAAAAGAGCTATACGGATAGAAGAAGGAGGCCTTTGGAATTCAACGAGGAAGATTTTGTATTTCTTAAAGTGTCCCCCAAGAAGGGCATACTTAGATTCTGCAAGAAAGGAAAACTCGCTCCAGGGTACATCGGTCCATTCGAAGTGGTCAAGGCAGTGGGCAAGATGGCGTATCAACTTCGGCTACCAGCACAGTTATCAGGAGTCCATGACGTATTTCATGTTTCAATGTTGAGAAAGTGCCACCCGGATACCGCGCATATTGTGGACTTAAAGGATATTGCTGTACTAGAGGGAGTCACCTATGAAGAGCAGCTGATGAAAATTCTTGACACCAAGGAGAAAGTGCTTCGCAACAAAGTCA